>KI422477.1:0-43853 GCA_000473375.1 Anopheles culicifacies
TATCTATACACCAGCCGCACAACACGGCAAGTTCATCGTTGTCGCAAAGATGGCTGCATATCAAGCGGCATATCCGGTGCTCGGGCTTCCTGTGATGCGTTCGAATTGCCTCCCAAATCTTAGTTTATAGTAATGTGGCAGTGAAGTGCAATCACATTATCACCTGCTTGTTTTTTCTTCTCTTCTCTCTCTCTCTCTCTCTCTCTTTCTATCTTGCTCGCTTTCACGCTCACACAGTTCTTCTGTTTAAGTTTATCGCATCCTATTAGAGGAAAAAATATAAACGTATGTCTAATAGTATAACATTTTTTTTTGTTTCGTCTTGCTTTTCAACATTTCATTGCATTTGTGTAATTGTATTGTTGTTTTTCTTATTCGCTCCGGTTTGTTGTTTTTTTTTTCCTCTTGTTTGTTTCGTATTGTTTTGTAGTTATATGCTTAATTTGCTTATCAATTATCAATGTTGCCTTGCTTTAGAGTGGGATTTCTGGATTCAGGGGCTTTTGCTTCTTTATTATTAATAAACTGGATCCCTTTGTCCCATAGCACTTGCAGCACTCGTCGAACACATTCGTGAACATGCACCGATATGCTGGCCTATATGAACCGCAATAAAGGGTTCAGATGGAGTCGTGTCCAATTTTAATTGCTCCTTCCGGCTACAATTTTGGTTCGACTTTGACGCATATCTGTACGAAATGCACATTGCACTCGGGCTCTACGGTTTAGTTGAGGGATACTTTTACTCAGCGTAACAGTAGCAGTAATTTGTCGCCGCTCACTAACGCGGTATACTTAATAGCGTAAATTTGTTAGCATTAACGTTATGATCGATTATGCTTAACCTATGCTCATACCTTAGATAGGCAAACAATATGTATTAACCCCGTCTACTGCTACATTAACAAACCGATGTCTCGCTTAGTAAATTACCCTGGGTGTAAGAATTCTTTCGAGTTCACCTCTGAGTAGTGCAGTGTTTGAAGGGAATTAGCAATAAAGGTTTATAAAAGTAAAACGCAAACGAAATTTAGTGCTTAAAATTAAAAGAACGGGCGAATGATGCAACCGTGTTCTTGTTCGTCGACATGAACGTATGCCTCATTGTCGTAAGAATAAGCGTAAAGATATTGGTATGGTTTTGTACCGATGTTTCTATGTCACGTAATCGTAAAGCCAAAACACAATCACGCAAACGGTATCGGTTCAAGTAGCATGAGATGCATTTAATTGGAGCGTTGCAATAATTCTGCCGGTAACGCACAGCAAGCAAGCGCAGAGGCCGAGAGCTCGAGTGTTCAAATATTGACTGGATCATGTGTCCTTTCCCCTGATGTTCTTGCGGATTGATTATGCAAATACGACAATGCACCAACAGTGTCAAGACCAATCGATGGCAAGGACCGATAACATTGGGTGTAGAGTGTAAAACGGGAAGCAGAAAAAGAAGAGGAACGCAATTTTTTTGTCTGTTTTATAGGCTCTTATACGAGACGTGAAAGTGAAACACACACCTAGACCAATGCCATGTTATTCACTCGAAATTGAAACGATGTCATAAGCTCAAAAAGTTGTATAATACAACCGCTAGACATAAATTTGCCATAATAGCAACATATAGAGAGGGATAACATAGGCAAAGCTACGGTATGCCCAGACGAAGACGGGGACGCGCGTTTTCAATTTGGTAAGATAATTAACGATGAAGAATGGCAACGCCGTGAGCATATGGTGCCAGTCGGGTTGATGATGTTAGCATTGCATATTACAAAGCTGGCCATGATAGTGAGATTGTTTCTCGAGCAGATCGCGATACTCGTTGTACGACATTTGACACTCCTGTGAGGTGTAGCGGGTTAGTTTGATCGAGCGGCGTGTCTCGGGCGTAATCTGAGCCCGGTAGCCACCCTTTCGGAGCAGTGAATCTATCGTCTGCGTTTGGTCCCAGCCTGGTAGTTTGAGCATTGCAAGAACGGAACACAGAATAAGAATTGGTGTAAGTATGCGAGAGATGGTATTTCGAGGAAAGGATATAGAGGAAGAACAGAGTTCATACTCAAGGACTAATGATGATAATTTCTATGGTGCCTTAGAGCCTTGGAATCGACACAATAGAAGCGGCCTTTAAGGTGCCGCTTTGACACATTCGAAGTATTCTAGAATGGCTTCATATTTTAGCAATTATTGGAATGGACACCATCAAAACTAGGAAAGAAGAACAACTTTTGAAGTTTGACCAAAGTGTGTAAATAATGTTTGGAACAACGTTTCGTACATTGAAATCAAATCAAGGCTCTCGTTAATTGAGCGAGTGAATGGTAACTCTATTCTTCCTTATTTTTGGCAAAATAAAAAACCTAGACAATCTTACCTTGTTCTGTAGCAACCTGAGGCAAGTAGGTCGCGGTGCGTTTGGAACCACGCTCGTTGTAGAACTCAATCCGGATGCCATGTATGCCGAGCGTCCAGTCCAGGTAACCGCGGGCCTCCTCGAAGCCTTGCAGGATTGACACCGAGACGGTCAGTCTTTGGATCTCATCACGGGTGATTGGCGAGAAACGGGAGTCTCTTAAAGCACTTGTTATTGCATACTCGCGAAGTCCTGCACGACATAGCAAACCGTGAGTAATGGCAACCGTGAGCTAAGGGAAAGAGACGGCTGTACTCACCTGAATGTAAACGCATTGCGCTGAAGGTACCGATACAGCCGCGCAGCCGCTTATCCTTGCCAATTTTCCAGGTCACGAACAGTGGGCTGTAACAGTAACAAAAATGATAAGCAGATGGCAACCTGCATAAACGGGCTTATTCCGCGACGATTGCGAAGGCTGCGGAATGGTCAAAAAGGTCCGTGGATCAGCAACCGTCCGTGGGGCCCCGTTTCTGATTTAAAAATGGAGTGCTTTGAAAATATGCCTTTTAAAACCCAGCATAGGGTTGAAATTAGTAATTGGACCTTTTCCTACATTCGTTAACCTTGTTGTACAGAAAACAAACAAAAAAAACAACAAAATTGTAAGCTCTTACTATGAATCGTTGGTAAAGCACGGGGTACGTGGTTCCTCTAGGTTGTGCAGCTCGCGGTAGAGCACCTCGAAGCAGTAGAAGCACATTTCCGGCATCGAACCGATCATCGAAGCCTGCTGCGGCAAATGATTACCGTGACCGTTCATCAGATAGCCATTGTAGCCCGCCGTCGCCGATGACGACGAAGATGACGATGATGACGATGAGGATGACTGTTGTTGCTGCTGAGGCTGCTGATGCTGACCACTGCTACTCCCCGATCCCCGGCCGTAATAGCTGTGATTGTTTTGGGTGCCCTCGGCGACACCGTTGCTGTTCCGTCCTCCCGTATTGTTCGTGGATGAACAGTACCCGTTGGCAGAGGAGTAGTTCCCGTTCAGCTTCTGTTTCTTTGTGCCGCAGCAGCTGGACGACATGTTTGAGCGGTTAGCTGTTTCGATACGGCGAGACCGTTTTACTGTTTGAGCCAGAAGGTGTTTACGTTTGACGGTTGATTGGGTTTTTGGAAGCGGTGTTGTTTCCGATAGTAGCGTTATTCCGTTGGTACCCGCAAAAGCGCTAGCAGCTAGTGTTGCAGGGTTTGTCGATGCCGATTAAATCACAACTTTCTCAACGTGAGTAAGGAGAGTAGATAAAAAATAAAATAAAATAACATAAGTATCTCATACACAAGTTAATAGACCAAATACAGGTCTTGGTGCTTTAGGAAGTGGCACTTTAGGGCGCAGAAGAAATATTTTTGGATGGTACACTGGATGGATTCCGTTTAACAAAACAATATTTGATTTGTTTTTCTGTAAATTTACATACTTAAAAAATCAGATTGAATAAAGTACGTATTAAAATACAAATTAAATAATAATTATAATATAATTATTATTTACAAATTATGAAGATTAAATTAGCGTACCAGCCAGGGTTGGGCCATTACTCATGCAATTCAATTTTGTAAACCAGAATGCCAACATCGACATGTTAAGCGGGCACCATTTGTGGATTGCGTTAGTGACAAGCGCTTGAGGAAATGACCACACGAGGGCCAAGTGAGCACCGTATCCTATTTTTGCTACGGAAAAGTACCTTCTTGTACCAAGCGTATGCGAGAACACGTTTATCGCAACGATGTTGCACATCCGGTTTGACCGGACAGTCGGGAGTGCGCGATGCGTCATAGTGTTACAATATACTTACAATAGGTAACCTACCTCCTAAACTGCGTCTTATGCATTCGGACGATCTGTCTACCCGTAGGTGCTCCGGCCTGGACGTATCTCGGTGTTGTTTGGAAGGTACCCGAAAGATAGGGATAGAAAAAAAAACAAAACGAGGACGAGACGCTCGATCCGTTCCACCTGTGGACACACGGATGCTGATACGACTGGAGCAGGCGTTGGGTCTTACTGTTCGTACATCTTCTGCGTTTTTTAGGAGTTGTGCTGCTTGGACGTACGGATGGCTTTAGCGTCCTACACGATGGTCAACAGCCCCTGCATGCGGACGGAGGCGAACGTTTGCTGGAAGGTGAAAGGGTGAAACAGAAAAAAAATACTCAAACCATTAAAAGAGTAAGGAATGCGTCGTTAGTATGGAAACAATATTATGGGGGATCTATGATGCTCGGTGGTGCTTGAAGGGACAGTGTGACTGATTCACTACAAAGGAACTCTTGGAGTTGGAGGTGCTCGTTTGATAATATGACAACCTACGATGGGGTGTAGTAACCACCCTTAACGTTTGATGTTAGCGCTTTGCTGGTAGCCTATTAGTAGTGGTTGGATCATTGAAGCCAGATGGAATATTGCGTACTACCCCTTATTACGTTATTGATATTTCCCTCTCTCAGCTGTCTCAAGCGGAGAGTCTTCCCCATTTTCCTCCAGCATAACATCATACACACGCAGACACACACACACACGCAGTGTAGCGCGTTTTTGGAAAAAAATCCCACTCCGTACCACAGCATATGGGCTAACGGAAAAAGTGAAGTTTTGGGGTGGGGAAGATTTTAGCTCACGTACAAAACCGTTGCACGCCGTAGCAAACTATTGCTCCATTGCAAACTGCACGCAACAAACAAATAACAAATGGAATACTTTCCCTCCCCCCTTCTCCCTGTACACACTTATTTACTTCCCGAACTGTTCCTACTATTGCCAGTCCCTACCATACGCTTCCCTCAACACACGATCGTAGAGCGTCATGGCGGTGACAGCGGAAGCAGCACAGACTAGAGGTGTCATTGTGCATCTCACTCTTACGCTCACGATTCAAACGTCTTACCAAACGGAAGATGCGTGTGACGTCACAACAGGCTGTGGTTTTGCAATCTGCAGACGATTAACATCTTCATGAAACATCGTCGTGCTCGCACATTTCCGTTGATCGATGAAAGATGATTTGCTCAACCGCGAGCAAATTTGTTTGTACGGTCGCTGTACCCACTGTACAATGTAGATTAAGTTTTTATGTTTTTTGAATGAATGCATAAATAAACAACCAACAACGGTGCTGCTGCAGAGGATTTGTTTCTTACTCTAGCAGATTCCCGTGCTATATATAATGTGCCCTTCCTTCTCTTTCTAGGCACATGAGCGCACACACGCTTACGGAGAGGGTACAATAATGGTGGATAATGGAGTTTGGAAACTGCTCACTCAAGGCAAGGTACGAGATGTAGACATTTTCTTTGTTTCCCTATTTTTGGGGGATGCATTCCTCATCGAAAAGGTACTGCAAACTGTTTCACATGATTTGCACACATACACACACGAACGTACGCTACGGAAAGGTGACGATGCGAAAGGAGCTTCGCACCGTTGTTAACCCTCGCTGCTTACCTGCCCTTCCACTGGCCACTAGCTGCTGTTGCTACTGCGATGGTATCCTCACTGCGTCCGATGCTGCATACGAATACTACGGTACTGAGAACTCTATCTTGGCGGTGCATAAACACAGACAATCTGTCCTACTCACTAGCAGCTGAATGCTCTCGCTCCGACGTACTAGCTTAAATGACCACCGTCCAGATGACAGCTGAACGGGTAACAGCTGAGCGAACCCATCACGCAATGACGACATAGCGGGCCTGAACTGTCATATGAGAAACGTCAGTTCAGGTGGTGGATCACTTCATAAAATGCATAACAAATAAAATTCACAAGAAAGGCCTGGCGTTTCGTTTGAAAAACATTAGCAAACGGGAATTTCCTCGGAGACATATGGAGTATGTCTTGCTATTCTTGCACAATTTACAGCAAATTAATACGAAATGCGAAAGGAAAGAAAAAGAAGGAAGTTAGGGCAATTATGTTTCGATGTCGCTGGCCACTAAGAGCTCTACGGTAGTAGATGTATTGTTCATTCATTTATTAATTATTTTAAGCTATTATTTTTGTATTGCTTCATCAGTCTTCCGTTCACACATGTACATCTTCTCGTGAATGTCGAAACAACATATGTGATAGCTCGGAAAGTCTTTTGAGATCGGCAAAGACAAAACTGAATGGGAGGATGAGGAAACGACGACATCAAGGTAAATTTCTCAGCCTACTGACTTCCGCTTACATCCTTGTAAATCGAAATTTGACATACATTTATGGAAATGATTGAGACTCACTATGCTGTGATCAAATTTTTATGTTCTATTTTCTCCTCTTCGAGAAGACTACACGTGCTTAGCATATTTTGATGCTGCAGGTCCATCCCACACCCCTTGCTTTTTCCCACCATTGCCTGTGTCCCCCATTGTATGCTGTGTCCGTTGATTAGTGACACTCGCGGCTTTCGAATCAAACGACAGGAAACCAATCGGCATAAGCTTGATTGATAAAACAAAACTAACGTGAGAGTGGGAGGAAAACAAATGGTTTGTCGCAATCTTTTCCCCCGTACGTCTGTTCCTCCTTAGTACCGCTGTTTATCATGCTGGTGGTGGGCTGAAAGTGGTACATTTTTGCTTTATTCATGACAGCTTCCGAAAACACCTCGTACGCTTATCAGAGGTGTATTAGCACAGCTCGTTTTTTCGTTATTTTTTTGTTGGTGTCGTGTTTGTTTCCTACGACCGTTTTCCCGCTGTGACAGTGTGCAAGGATGCGCAAGGGCATGGGGTGCACGGGAAGTTTGGTAAGGGACGCGACATGCGCAATCGGGACACCCCTATACCTGCCCAGAACCGATATCAGAAAAGCAGAAATATATGTATACCGTTCCTCCTATCGTTATGCTGCCATTAGGAGCACACCAAGCTCTTCCAGTGTGAGTCGGTTCCGTTACAGCTGCAGCGAAATGCTTTCCACTTAACGTAACTATTGTAGAATCATGTTTCGCCATGTAGTGTTCCTAAATATGTTTTAGTGTTTAGTGTCTGGTTACATGTTGGTTAAAGAATGTGCTTCTAGTTTTAGTTTGGGTCCTACCACGGTTGTAAACTTCACGCGTCGCTACAGCGCGAACTCTTGGAATCAAAGTTTTGGAGGTCGTTACTTGTACCGAACTAGTTGTGCAGATCATGATACAAAAAATAATGGCAACAGAAGCATATAAATGACCAGTGCAACAACTCACATTGTGAAAAAACCGTAGTGGGTTTATTTGCCCTCTTGTTGCGGTTTGTTGCTTCTAATCGTCCTTTGTGTCGATTCCGCTGACCTAGCCAAGCGCACGTTGACGCGCAGTCCTGCCCCAACAATGTCCCGATAACAAAGTATTATCCACGACAAGAATACATTAGTTCGTATCGCACGGTTATTCGTAGTATAATTCTTGATTCGACCCTGGCGAACTAATGGCTTAGAACGATGAAACGGACCATTTTGAAGAAGATTCACAGGCTCCAGAACCCCAACCCGAATTAAACCATATAGCGAAAGCGAAGAGATGAGATTGGGCGCTGATTGGATATCCATAACCTGTGCCTGTGTCCCTAATCGAAGAAGGCTCGCTTCGGTGCCTCTGGTGTTAAGAACGGATCTGAATGCTTGTGAGTGTATGTGTGAAAGTGTGTGAGAGAATGATTTCCATTCCAGCTCTTTTTCCCATTTTCCCGCTAGTGCGCTCAACCATACAGCACGTCCTATGTAGATGCTGGCCTAGAATTTATATATACAACCAATATATCTGGCCCACGAGGGGAGATACTATTCGGCATCGTTGTGTTGACATAAAATGGTGCTTTTGTGGTGTGCCTTGTGTGAACAACAAACGCTGGTCGGCGTCTCTAATACACACTAGCCTGTCGGCAAAGCAATAGTAGCAGGGCGACGACTAAAGCTCCCAGAAACTCGGTCAACAATCAAAAAAGTATTAATCATACAATCTACCCCACCAAAGACAAAGAAAACATTGTGGTGTGATAGAAGGTATCAGCGAGTTCCAAAAGCATTCGGGGGTGGTTTCAGCGTTTTCTTCTCTGCATAAATTTAGCATCGCATCTTCCTGACGTGTTGTTGTGCCGACGACTTGTACAGCAAATGTGTGCAAAATTCGTGCTTGATGTTTATAGTGTACGTTAATCTAATAATGTTTACATTGGACGGTAGGCACACCGAAGGCTCAACGTGAGCTGCATTTTAGATAATGCGATGAGTGGTAGGCACCGAAAAGCAGTGTTAAGTGTCGATGTCCGTGTGTCGAACAGAATAGTAGCACTTTTCGTATATAATTCGTTTAATGGTGGAAAGAGAAATGAAAACCGTATATGTAGCAACATGATTGTAGGTTTGGAGGGGTTATTCTAGCTAAATTCGCCTGCTAGCGAGAAGGACCACTTCTACGCTTGGTGTGGGTAGTGTTCTTAACCTTCGTCAGACTTGCTGGGTGTTTGCTGCGAAAGGACGAGTACCATTTCAGTTTGCTCACCAGTGAAGCAATTTGAGACGGTTAAAGTCCTTCGTAATGTGATACATTTTTTGTTGTTACGATGTTTGGCTGATCATCTCATCCCACACCGGGTGTGTTTGCGCTATACATTGCCAAACTTTACATCTTCCTTGCAGGAACAATGATTGCTTCTTGACCAGAGGATATCAACGCGTTCAACCCCCTTCAACCCACGACATCATCCAGCGTCCTTTTTGCCAGTTATCGGTGTTGCAAGATGTTTCTGCAAAATTACTCTTAGTTCAGCAATAGGGCCTAGCAAACGGGCGAGGGCCCAGAACCGTATCATCCCGTACGTACCAACGGATCGAATTTGTTGAAGCGATAAAAAGGCATAACTAAAACAGAAATTTTGACGAAGCACAAAGTAGGATCTGGAAACTAAAAAAAACTAACAACAAATGCTCAAAACCATTGCTCAAATTCAGCTCACACATATTGAGAAAAGGATAGGAAAGGTTTGGAAGAACTTAGCAGTTACTGCTCATTGTACAAGAGGGGCAAAGATAGGGGCGCCGTGTAAACCTTGTTTGCATCGACCGTTTGTTGACAACCGATAAAGCCAGACAATCGTTATCAACTGTTCATCTCGCAAGACAGCACTACCATACACTCTGTCTACTTGTATCGCCGTCGGTATCTGTTGCTGGCTGGCATCATATGAAGCTATTCTATCCGCTTTGACGATTTATGCCATTATCCTGAAGAGCTACCTTCTGGTAAGATAGCGTAACAGATACGAAAGGTGTATAGCACGTATTCCTTCAGGGCACGAAACGGTAGCGAAAGCATATAGAATAGGTGAGGATAGGTGGCACAAGTGAGGGGAATGCGATGAGGCTACTACACGGTGTATATTTTACCATATTTGCCGTCGTTTCCGGTAAGTGCCCAAACGCTCCATTTGGTGTTATTGATTTGCACTGTTTAGTACAATGTTCGGTTCACTCTTCCTACATGCTTTGGCAGTGTGTGGAGGCAACCCGGATGCAAAACGACTATACGACGATCTGCTCAGTAACTATAACAAGCTTGTCCGGCCGGTAGTAAATGTCACGGATGCGCTAACGGTCAAGATCAAGCTAAAGCTATCACAGCTGATCGATGTGGTAAGTAAACCGGGCGTTGTGAACTGATACAAGAAGCTATGCCTGACCACACATAACACCCGAAAATATCCACCCGTCTGAGCAACTTGCAGAACTTGAAGAACCAAATTATGACCACGAATCTGTGGGTGGAGCAGACGTGGTATGACTACAAGCTAAAGTGGGAGCCGAAAGAGTATGGCGGCGTGGAGATGCTGCACGTACCCTCCGATCATATCTGGCGACCGGACATCGTGCTGTACAACAATGCGGACGGTAACTTTGAGGTGACACTGGCCACAAAGGCAACGCTTAATTACACCGGCAGAGTGGAATGGCGTCCGCCGGCCATCTACAAAAGCTCATGCGAAATCGACGTCGAGTACTTCCCGTTCGATGAGCAGACGTGCGTAATGAAGTTTGGTAGCTGGACGTACGATGGATTTCAGGTATGTTGCAGAATGCATCCCGTTGCAGGTGTTCCGATCTGAGAGCTCTCTTCACTTCGTAGGTGGATCTGCGTCACATCGACGAAATGAACGATACCAACGTCGTCGAGGTGGGTGTTGATTTGTCCGAATTCTACACATCCGTCGAATGGGACATTTTGGAGGTACCTGCCGTAAGGTGAGTCACCTGTACAACTATACGCGTATACTTGGATATACTAGAAGAATACAAGCGACTAGAACTAACTTTGCTGTTTTCCCCGTCACAGAAATGAAAAGTTTTACACGTGCTGCGATGAACCGTACCTCGACATTACGTTTAATATTACGATGCGCCGAAAGACGCTGTTCTACACCGTCAACCTTATTATACCCTGCATGGGAATTAGTTTTCTCACAATATTGGTGTTCTATCTGCCATCAGATAGTGGTGAAAAGGTACGAAATATTCAGCAAACGATGCACTTCCGCTCGTCGTTACCGATCGACTTCACTTAAACTATATAAACACTTTTCCTTTCTTCATATTTCATCTATCCATCCATGCCGCTGCGTAGGTATCGTTAAGCATATCCATTCTGCTATCGTTGACTGTGTTTTTCCTCCTGCTGGCGGAAATCATTCCGCCCACATCGTTGGTGGTCCCGCTGCTAGGCAAGTTTGTCCTGTTCACGATGATACTGGACACATTCAGGTAGGTGCCGGCCGATGCTTTACATCCGGTAATTTCCGCTAGCGGCTTCTAACGGATTATTTCTGCATGGTGCTGCTGGTTGCGACTGAGATAAAATCCATTTCCGGTTTCGCGTTGAAGCACCGAGAAATGTTTTCATGTAAATGGGTTACGCTTAATCGCGTTAACCTCATACTCCATATCGCTTACAATACCCAGCTGTTGGAGGGTTGCCAAATATTTGAAAGAGCCTAACTTCCGGTGACGTGATATTATCATATCTTGTTCTTTAACACATCATGGGCGTATTTTTATCCGCCTTTCACGGGTCACTACTAGCGCGAGTGCTCAACTACACCGTTCTCTCGTTGCAGCATATGTGTAACTGTGATCGTGCTCAACATTCATTTCCGGTCGCCCCAAACCCATACGATGGCTCCGTGGGTAAGGACTATCTTCATCAACCATCTGCCCAAGCTACTCGTAATGCGTCGCCCGATCTACCAACCGCTTCATCACTTCAGGTAAGTTGGACAACCCTACTTCAGACAAACAATCGTGCAACGTATTGGTACCGTGTGCGTTTTTTTCCTTGGAGCCTCCCACTCCAATGCTTTGATGCAATACTGTGCGTCCTTGTGAATGTGAACTCCTCTGGACATACGGTGTTTCGCTCGGTCTATTAGTATCTGAACAATGTATCTTCTTTTCCCGGTCACGTACGTGCCGAACAGTGCCGCCTCTCAGCGGTTTATGCTGCGTTCGTGCAACAGCCTCGGTGACCATATTCCACCACTTCCGCCCACGATCGCATTTGATCCGTCGGTACTACTTGATCACCATTTGCTTGATTCCAGTGAAAGGTAAGGCTGGAGATGCCTCCGTGAGAGAATGTGTGTGTTTGTGTGTGTACGAGTTTGCTAACGTACTTATTGTTCTTGAGAGCGTAGATATGTGCATTAGTTTCATTGTTTTGTTGTGTTGTTAAACGTTCTTACGCTGTTGTCATTGTTGGAAACGATCTGTTTATTGGGTGAGTTCGAGATAGCGCCTAATGGGTTTTACTAGTTCAGCAAAAGGATGTGTTAGTTTATCCATCCCACATACTTCCTCATCGAATCATGCAATAACATCAGCTTCATCAATAGCTTCCCAACATGTACATATGCCTTTTGATCTATTGGTTATGCGCGTTCCCGCTTAATCCATTCATGGAATGTATTATTGTTTGATGTAGCCATATGTTCCAGGAGCAACGATCGTCGAGCCGAAGGAATTATTTATTAGCGTATGTGTAGCAGCATCGCTGCAACATCATCGAACAATTCTGACGACGCGCTTAACGTGTCAACAACTCCATTTTTCTTTATTAGTTTTTCATTCCATTCCTCCCTGCCATCTGTACAAACATCCATAGTACATCGCCATTTTTCGCCTATTAGTTCCTGATTTTACGTGTGTTGTGTGTGTGTTATGTTAATTACTTCCCTTCACAATACTGGATGCTGTTGCTAGTGCTGTTAATACCCGGTTTGCAGTCCATTTGTATCCCAGTACTCCTCCATATTGTTGTGCATAAGAATGTCTGTGCGGTATAAAGCTACCAATATTCCAATGTACATATTCCATCACGCTTCCAGTGACCCATATGATCAACGACATAACACCATGCATTTGGATGTTTTATACTTTCTTGTTGTTGTTCTTAATGCTCGTGTCTTCCGTTCCGACTGTCTTGTTGGTTAGTTCATCCCATCTCATCCAACAATGGTGAATAACTCGGGAAGAAGATGTGCTTGTGTCCCGAGATGGTTTTCTCGCCTGTTCCTTGTAGTGTGGTGTGGAATGAGCCATTTATACGATTCCTTGCTTTCATGGCTGTTTCCGTGACAGTAAGGCTTGCAGTGTTTTCATTCGCGTTATAGCCTTCTTGTGGCTTTCGCTGTAATTCATAATACGCTCGTATAGCAGTAACTCATGCAGTTCCTGTACTGTGTTAATTAAATCTTGAATTTGATGATGCAGCCTCAATACTTGCCGATTGCACGGTAGCCCAACGCACCTACACAACCATCGATCGGGCGGAGGTCGACACCATCACCATCATCACCATAATGCGCTGGTCCGAGGCATGGACCTGATGGACGATATGCCATTGCCATATCACGACCACAACCATCACAATTCGCCAATGTCTCCGATCAACTTCAATCTGTTGAGTGCGGCAAGTACTGCGGTGCCGAATCCGCAGCAAGGTACAACCATTACCGGTACAACTACCAGTACGGGGCTACTTGATCCGAACAGCACCTTTCACAAGAGTCTGGCAGCGGCTAACACAAACGACAGTAAGACAAACGCCAACCTGATGTTGAAAGGCACCACGGCAACGGGTGGTGGACATCTTAGCTGCTGCAACAGTCTCTTCCTGAACGATCTGCAGCAGGCAGCTACAGTTACCGGTGCAACGACAGCTGATCTACTGCTGGGCGATAATGGTGTCGCAGTGCCGCTCAACAATAATTTGCCCACCAACGTGCTGCCGAGCGGGATGATTATTAACACGACCGATACGGGCACGGCGGTACCGGCAGGAGCGGCAGCAGGCGGTAAAGGTGACAAGTCTAGTCAGAACCGTAACCGGTGGCTGGAATGTCCCGAGCTGACGAAGGCGATGGATGGGGTGACGTACATTGCAGACCACACGCGGAAAGAGGAGGAAAGCTCGAGGGTAAGTACTGATGCTGGTTGATACTTAGGGTCTATTAATAGGTATATTCATATGAGTCTTCAATAAGGAGTCATGCGATTCGTGAATCGAGACTACAAAGATTTTTGAAATTTCAGAAGCTCCAAAAATCCATGATACCTCAAATTTGCAAGATTTACCTTCGAATTATTGAAGATTCAAACTGATCTAGAGTTCATTGAGATCATTAAAATCAGTTACACCAAACACTAATTGATATCCATTCTTCATTGCTTTTTTGTCATAGGTTAAGGAGGACTGGAAGTACGTCGCAATGGTTCTCGATCGACTGTTTCTGTGGATCTTTACGATAGCGGTTGTGTTCGGAACGGCAGGTATAATTCTGCAGGCACCTACACTCTACGATACGCGCGTACCGATCGACATTAAGATGTCGGAGATTGCCACTACGACGGCGAAGCCTTACATCGCCAAACCCATCCTATAATGTGTGGTACGCGTCGCAGTAAGCTAAACGGAACAAGATGGCTGCACACAGCAACTCCGGATGATTTGGAAGACGAGATGTGTATCCTTCTTAAGTCCCCATACACCTTCTCAACTACTATAAACCTATCCAACCACACTCACACACTCACACAACTACACATGCATGCACATTTGCCATGCCAATTAAGTAAGTATGTAAGCCCGGAACGGCTGGTAATTGGCTAGTAGTGAACTCTAATCTAAGTAGTACTTTTTTAATGGAACTGGTCATCACACCTTGGACACATCTTCACATCCTTTCACCTTTTAAAAACAGCGCATCTAACTACACATGAAAACACATGCATTTACACGCGTGCTCCTGATAACCGGGTGCACGCTTAGCTCAGCAGACCAATCTAACGTACTCGAATCCATCGCTTAAGAAGTTGTCCTCTCTGCGTTAGTCACCTCAGTCTGATCAACGCACTGCGGTCGATTACTTCCAACACTGCGAAGTCGGTGTCGGTGAATAGTTTACCAACACACGACCAACAGACGGTTTTCCCTGGCACATCGTTTGATTGTCGGGGCCTTACGGGACGTTAAACAAACCGTGACACTGTATTGTGTAAGGCGCAGAAGAATAGGGTTGGTTGATAGTTGAATTTGTGTTTCTTAAAGTTTACGCTTGTCTTCTGGCTACGGAGCACCTCCAGAACGTTATCAGGTCCCTGTATTTAGAGTGCTATCGGACGCGAGAAAGATTTTCAAGCACACAGTACGAATGCCTCCAGCGGCTCAAGCGCGCGCGAGTCACTTCTCTAGTTCAAATTCGGTTGTTTGTGCCACGTGTCGCTGCTTGGAGCCGTTTATTTTGGGATGGAAGGGGGACACCAGGCATTCCCTTCGTGTACTATCGTTACTTTTTAGTCACAGTCCGTTCTGAAGTTAGTATTCTCTTAGACGTGCCTCCCCGGCAACCGGTTTTAAAATCAAATGGAATGAAAGAGAATAAATTGTTAATCGATAAACGAACACATACACATAATCACACAAAGAAAACCGCAAAAGCAGTACATAATAAAAAAAAAAAAACATGGAAGTGCAAAAACGTGTCTTCTACCGAAGACTAACGTAGTTAAACCACAACAAAACCGACAAAAAATATCGCGAACTGTCACCGAAAGCAGTGGTGTTATGCGAGCAATCTTTTCCGGGTGGCTAGGTGGGCGGGAGGAGAGTACTTCCCTCTACTCACATGATCACATCGGGGATACGGTTTTATCGTTTTTTTTGCCGTCAAGTTCACTTCAGCGGTCAGGCAATATTAATTCCTAGGAGAGTTGCCTACTCCTATGAAGCGATACACATAAAAAGTGCGAACAAGATAATATGTTAGGACAGAGATTAAAAGACACATTGTATATAAGGCAAGATATCCCTTGATGGCGATCCTTATAATTCGATGCAGTAAAGTAACACCTAAACCTAAACAGGTGCTGTTATTTAGTTTACCCCAGTAGCCAGATGATCAACTGATAGGTCTTCTAACGGCTTACTACGGCTAATTCTAACAATCGTTTAACTGTGCCCTCCACCACTACGCCCCCGAGGAATGCTTCAGCTCGCAGTTATATACACGTTCACAGACTCACAAAAATAATCTCACAATCACTAACTATTAGCAAACATACACGCTCGTTTCCATATTCATAGATTTGCGGCTCGCTTTGAGCAATACAACAACAACAACAACAAACCCGAATTATTAACGTTCAACGAAAACTATAGATATATGAAACAGAAGTGCTAGTAAGAGAAGTATAAGAAGGAAGCCAGAAAGTATAAATTAGGGTGACAGAGGTACTAAAACAAAATAGATACTGATAGAAGATTGATTTTTATAATAATGACAATTTGAAGTATTCAGCAGATAGAATGCAAAAAGAACAACTCACTCAAACACTCAACAAACAATTATATTAGTAATCAAGTATAAGTAGCGCAACGAAGTAACGTAATACGCTCAAAAGAAACAAAATACGCCACAAATCGGATGATCGGAACGCAATCGGTCTATCTTCGCATCCTGGATGTTGCGAAAAAAAAAAACAAGCAAACAAACCATCTCCCGCGAAAAGGAGATCCTTCCAACCTGTCGTCGCAGGAGGATTACCTCAAACGAATCAGAAATGATGGGAGGCAGCTGGAAGCGCGGTACAGAACGGCCGAAACCCAGTCGGCAGACGCGGGATGTGTTTGAGAGTTACAGATGACAACAAAACAAAACTAAACAAACGAAAATATATGAAAGAAAGTCACGGAGGGGAACCATAGTTAACTTATGAACAAACAAACAAGCTAGCATAATATATTAAAAGCAGACAAAACAACAACAAAGAAAAAGGATATCTGAAATAAAAAAAATATCATACACGAAAACTTCTAACGAATTTCGTTGGTTAGGCGCGTCTATGAAGCATGAGAACAACATCTAAAGCCCGTTGATACAAACCGTTGCCTATATTCAATTTTTTAAGTTAATGCTCCACCGTGCAGGGAACGTGAATTTTGTACAGCTAGGTTATTGTTTCTAGTCTCTTAAAAAAGGGGATTGTTTTACTATCCTACATATTCTCGCTTCCTTCCTCCCGTTCGCTAGTCGATTATCGATACATGATGCTTCGCGTTTGTTTCTACCGTGATGATTCGTGTTGTTTGATGGTTTTGCGCGCAACAGGAATGGATATTGTGGATTAGTGGATAGACGCGGATAGTGACAGAGGAAGGAAGAGAGACGGATAGAGACAGAAAGAGAGTAAAGTCGTAGCTTCAATACAGTCGAGATCACATATGTCCATTGATTGTTTACATCCTGTGTGCAGTATTTGTGTTACTTATATTTGTCCAGCTGCTCTTTGTTTTCGCGCAAACGTTTCAGCTTCCGCTTCAAGGAAACGACACCTGCAAGAGGGAACCAACAACGTCCACGTGAAAAGATTTAAGTATGTTGCTTTCTATAGCCGATTGTGTAATATCAAGAATGTACTTACATTTGATCGTCTGGAAGGCGGTCATTGTGGCATTTTCATTAGTCGATGCGGTGTTTGCTCTTGCACGGCTAAAATTAATAGAATCGTACAAAATTTAATTTATCCAAAAGCAGCGTTTCAGTACATGCATTACCTTTGATGCAGCATCAGCTCGAGGTAGGCATGTTCGAGATTGCGGAAATGGCGAAATTTTTGCCAGTCATTCGACAGAATGCATCGTACGACCGAACCACCTCCGGCACAGTCGTTCGGGTGCGGATGGTATATTTTATGGTACAGAAGCTTCAACAACGGTGAGTTCCAGACACACGAGCAGTACCATAGCCAAAAGCACAGCTTGAGGGGAAACAGTTCACGGCGAGCATACAGTGTCGGTATCAGGAATTCGAAAGGTAAAAGATTCAAAAACAAATAAATCCTAAAAGGAGGGAGATAAATAAATTGGCATAGTTCAGCTGTTGTAAAACCGTTGCAGACTATTTTACCAGGTTCCACACTTCAGCAAAACGAAAACCGTCAGCTTGATGTTATGCTTTTGGTCTGTTTGGGAAGCATACAGTAGAAAGGCTTCTTCGAAGCTGCTGTAAATAGCTATGTACATGTTGAGCAGGATGCTGTAATTTTCGAGACGTAGCGTGAAGCAACACAGCAGCAATGCTGAGCATAGAGCGCTAGAGAACGCTACTGAGTAGTCACCACTGGACAGCTTCGATATCGTACTGAACACTCGGAACGCTACAAGCACGACCGTGATGATCTCAAACTTGGCCGGATCGCAAGCGGTAGCAAAGATGGCATTGTTGTACTGCGGAAAGTATTTTCCACTCTCTCGCACCACTTCCGGCCGGATCAATAGCATTTGGTAGAGCAGCAAAAACATAGTGGCACTCGTATAGAAGCATATGTTCCACAGGTGTTTAACGATCGGCCCATGCTTACTGCATTTCACACGCCCCAAACGTAACAGTCGCTACAAAAGATCGCAAAGATAAATGAAAATGATAATAAATATGAATGAAGAAATAAAGAAACCCCATTTCTTACCTGAACCATGCGCCGGAACTGTAGGAAAACGATGCCCAACAAACAGCTTAGCCAGAAGATGCTATTCAGTGTGTCTCGCAAGCTGCGGTCGCTCGATACGAGCCACAAGCGTAGGGAGCGCAACTGAACCAGTACCATTTCAACGGCTCGCGTGTTTTTTTACTAACTAGCTGCGGAGAGTTTTGTACACTCATTTAATTTGAAAGCTCGGACCGAACGGCAAAGTATGACACGGGTAAAGTGCAATACGATTTTAAATATAGTAACCAAACAACTGAACGGTTCCGGCTTGCGATGGTGTAAAAGGCTACGCTGCTGGTGTGGTTTGACGTTTGCTGACTGTCATTCGGTTATAGAAAAGAATTTTCAGTTGGTTACTCTGCTTTTCCTCAAACTGTGAGGTTGCTATGCTACACATTCGGACACATTTTATCTAATTACAAAAGGTTGTTGTTTTCGCACCCGGTAGTGCAGAAGAACTGACGGACATCATATTGTATGACAGCTGATCAATTTCAAAACATAAACAAAGCACCCACTCCTAGGGTATAGAGGGGCGCAATGCATCATTTGTAATTATTATAAAAAGCTATTGTGTCATTTTGTTATAGTTTCAAACGGTTTCAAAATACAACATTTGCAGCTTTATAGTAGCTGACAAAAGTATTAAACATATATGCTGCTTGTTTTAGTCGTGATATCCAACAGCATGACTGTCAAATGAGCTAACCCTTGGATGCGTAGAAGACAAATATTTTTTTTATGATCCGTATTTTAGCAAACGAAATATATTGAAACATTCTTTATCTTAGATTGAACGAAATGTCACATTATGATGATCCGAATTTTTATTCCAACTTTTTATTGTAGGCGTCTCCGTTTAATATTCGGTACGTGAGCAGGCATCGTGTTGATCGATTAAACACGTGGACGCTTGGTCATGGTTAAAGCGTGGAAGTAGGACTAAATATTGGTACAATATACGTTTGGAATTAATTTCGGGGAGGCCGTTATTTCATTGAACTGTAGAAATATATAAATAGTGTCATGTTCTTGCAAACAAAAAATATATCAGACCATTCGGAGAGTATAGGCAGCTTTTACAAATCCTTTTTTGTTGAGTGTTTATTGTCAAACAACGATGAAATTGGTCGTTCTTGTTTTAGTACGATTCGGAGAAATTTAAAAACCTTTAATTACGATTTCATCTTACGTTATCATACATTCCGGTATATGACTCTAATAAGGCACCTTACTCGATGCCAGTCCGTTTCCGTCCCTTGCTGCCACTTGACCCCTTACTTCCCCTCACCCCCCTTCCTACTTTCCCCGTTCATCGTATCCAACTCACAGTCAAGACAACTCAGTAGGGGCACTGTCGTCAGTAAGGTCAGCACATCGATCAGTAATTATCATCGTAAGATTACATTAGAACAACAATACTCAAGATAAAATAACATCTTATTTGCCTCTCGCACCGCACCACCCGCTAAATCATCAAAACACCGTTCTGCTTTTTGTGTTTTTAATACCGCTTCCGCTCTGCAAGAACGCAAGACTTGTGCTGTGACTTTTGCACCGGTTTGCCGATGTGTTTTTGTAAGTGTTTATTTGTTGCGTGAGTGTTGTGTATGTGTGTGTGTTTTTTTGTTGGAGTGTGCACGCTCTGCAACAAAATCATTTGCAACAGAACGCAGCAAACTATACTGCAAAGACAGCTTCAATATTTAACACACAATCACTTGTTTAACTATTTACAAAACTAGTAGTTGTAACGTTATCCCTATTCTGTTACGTCTTGTTCAACTGCAGGACGTATCGTCTGTATCTTGTTCTGTTTATCTTCTCACTCACATCCGTAACATCTGTTCCTCGTGTATCCACGTGGATGTTTCCACTTCTAGTTACATCAACTTGTTAATGCTTTTACGATCTCCTCACGAGCTAAGTCCGTCGTCGTTACATCTTTCCATTCTCATGTCTGTCTGTCTCTCTCTTTTTTTGTCTCTCGCCTTCTTTCTCTATTGCCCACTCGATCTTAACCGTTTCTATAGAAACCCTAACAAAAAACTTAGGTTACGTTTATATAATGTATTGCTTATATCGTAGTCTTCTCATAAAAGAGGAACGTGTGTCGGGGCCCTGTTTCCCCTCTCCAGCCCAGCCACGCTGTTCCCCGGCTGCACGCCCGCATTGCCTGCACTGTCCCATTACCCCCCAAAAGTCGCATTCGATTTCCCCTTTCTCCCATGGTTCCCCATCCTTTGCTTGCGATTTGAGCTTGGCTCCTACAGCACATTTACAAACACACACAGACACACTCCTCCTCTAGTGAGAAAAGAGCGCGTTTCCTCTCTGTTTTTCTAACATTCCCATACCCTTGCCCTAGCATTCCGATTTATCCTCCTCGACCAGTAGCTGCGTGTCCTTGCCTGTGTCGTGCATCGAAGGGTTAAGCTCCTTCGGACGGAGATTCAGCTGGGGCGAGGTTTTGTGGGTGATACTACTCGGGGCTAGTATGGCCGAGACCGGTTCGGTGAAAGGCCCACTAGAAATGGACGCCCCCTCCTTTCGGCCGTTCAGCTTGCCTACATCTGACGGCACTTCGTAGATATCTGATGACGCGAGAAAGAAAAGGAGTGTGAGTGCAAATTTGTACCGTTTGCGAACAATGATTTGAAGAATTTACCGGAGGGCACGTTGCTTGTGGACATCGGATCGGATCCGGCCTGGACGGCGTCATACATTGGATTGCTAAAGTCGGTGTTTTTATTGTTGAGCGTATCGAGACTGTAGCCATCGAGCGGAGTGATGGCGGTGCCGGTGGTGGTAGCCGTGGCAACCCCACCAAGTCCACCCGGTGCACCGGGCAGTCGCTGGGCGGATGGGAATTCGGACGAATTGAACTCTACGTTCGTACCGGGACGGAACGAAACGCTTTGCGACGAGCTTAGGCTCGGTTTTCCACTGGATAGAAAGATAATTTTTTTTTAAATGATTACTGGATTTCGTTCCGTACACATTGTCTACTATTCGCAGCACTTACAATGGTCGTTTCTTTACAATGACGAACAGCCCGATGGCAATGGCGATCAGCAGTACGATCAACAGCGGCACAAAGATGGCGGTCGTGCTACTACCGGCGGCACCGAGAATCTTCTCACTGTACACCTCGCAGTGGCTGCCAGAGAACTCTGGTAAACAAACACACACCAGCTCACCAGTTGCGGCCCCTTGACCAGGGTCGGCCTCCTTACAGAGACCACCATTCTGGCACGGACAAACACGTGGTGCCGGTCGAGGACGTTCAGCAGCTGCAAGAGAAGATCGAGAATACATTAGCTTTACGTTATAGTTTAGAATTCACGTAAGCGGCTACGTACGTGCGTCGCAAATAACTTCAGCAGTGCTGCGGTGCGAAGTCGGTACAGTATTGTCCGGGCAGGAACAACGCCTTCCACCGGGTACTAAAAGACACAGATGTGAGCAAGGATTTCGGTAACACGGATTGTTGACCGTGGTGTTGTAACGCAACTCATGATAGACTGTAAACGAAAAAAAAAAACAATCATTGGGTAAGTCAAAGCAATCTTTGTGTACTAGGGTACGGATTCAACTCACCCTTAATGCTGGACGGATTGGCCAAGTTGCGCTGTACCGTAACTTGGACGCCTCGCCCAAACTTATCCTGGCGCAGCAGCTCTCCAGTATCGCGTGTCACCCAGTACAAATTCGATTCAAACACATCCAGCGAGACGGGATGCTTGAGCAAATCACCCTTCAGCACGGTGCGACGCATCGTACCGTCCTTTTTCATCACTTCGATCGTGTTCAGCTTAGTATCGACCCAGTAAACGGCATGATCCTGCGAGTAATCGATCGTTAAGCCGGCCGGATGACGGATTGCTTCAGTAATGATGGGCCGGCGCTTTGAACCATCCATCCAGGATACTTCGATCTTCGGTGCGGTACCGGCATCCGCCCAGTACATGCGTCCCAGCTGTGGATCGACGGCAATCGCCGTCGGTACTTCCAGACTGGACTGTACCAGGGCCCGCCTGTATCGGCCATCCGTTTTCGCCACCATAATGCGACCGCGTGGCTTCGAACCGGTACGATCTGTTTCCGCCCAGTACAGATTGTCCGCTACCCAATCCACGGCTAGTGCGGTCGGTTTCGTACCACCCTTCATGTTGAGGTCCTGTGCGAAACCCACCTTCGCATCACCGTTCATAGCGTTCACCATGTACGAGCGCTTGATCGTTTTATCGTAACTGTCTGTCCAGAAAATCATTTGCGACTCCGGATTGTAATCCAGTGCTTCGATGCGTTTTTCGCCCGCAATGACATCAAACTGACGATTCTGCGCTGTATCGTACGCTCGTATCTCCGGGCCTCCCGACAACACCAGCAGTGGGTCACCCTTTACCGCTTTACATACGCCTGA
This sequence comes from Anopheles culicifacies, assembly GCA_000473375.1. Classification (NCBI taxonomy): domain Eukaryota; kingdom Metazoa; phylum Arthropoda; class Insecta; order Diptera; family Culicidae; genus Anopheles; species Anopheles culicifacies. The sequence goes on from KI422477.1 coordinate 22,843, forward strand.
AACACGATCCGACAGTCGGAATCCTTCCCGACAGCTACACTCGAACGTACCGTTCAGGTTGGTGCAAAGATGCGAACACCCATGCGTACCCGTCTCACACTCGTCGATGTCCGTGCAGCGCTTTTTATTCTCTGCATCAATTATAAATCCGGCGTAACAAGCGCAGATGTAACCACCATCCGTCAGATTCACACAGTGATGTTCACATCCACCCTTCGTCAGTGCCGAACAGCTGGCCGTCCGATGGCAGCCCAGTTCATCCGAACCATCGCCGCAATCATCCGCATAATCACACACCTGTGCCCTATCGATACACTTCCGATTGGCGCACTGGTACTGCGTGTACAGATCGCAAGGTTTTTGTCGTGCAGCACAGAGCGTCATATTGTTCTCGTCCGAACCATCACCGCAGTTGTCCACACCGTCACAGATCTGGTAGCGAGCAACGCACCGATGGTTGGCACACTGGAACCGACGTAACGTGTCACAGTTGAAGTTGGTACAGACAGAGGCCGCCTCGTCCGAGTTGTCACCGCAATCGTCCGTACCGTCGCACAAGTCCGACGGCAACACGCACAGATTGTTAGCACACTGGAATCGTGACTCGGGACAGTATCGACCGCCGGGGAACCGGGGTGGACATCCAATCTCATCCGACATATCGCGGCAGTCTCGATCACCATCGCACCTGAAATATGCCGCAATGCAGTGGCCCGAAGCACACTGGAATGTACCATTCTTGCACTGGAAGCCTTCACACCCGTACTCGTCCGAATTGTCACCACAGTCATCCTCGTGATCGCAACGCCATCGGCTCGAGATACATTTGCCATTGTCGCAGCGGAACTCCGACTCAGAACATTCGCGGTACTTGCCCTTACATTGAGCCTCACTTTCGTCGCTACCATCACCACAATCATCCGCAAAGTCACACATCCATTGTCTAGAATGAGAGCCCAATCAGTAAAGTAATTACAATACTACCGAAACTGAATGATGGTAAATAAACCCAACATACCTTGGAATACAACGATTGTTGTTACACTTGAAGTCGGTATCCAGATTGCACTGTGGACAGTTCTCTGGCAGTTCGTCACTCTTATCCCGACAGTCGTCCTTACCATCGCAGAACAACCATTTTGGAATGCAACGATAGTTGGACTGGCCCGGGCAGCGTGACCATCCCGTAGTGCAGTTGCGCTGCCGGCACATGTACGCCGGTTCATCCGAATCGTCCCCACAGTCGTTATCGAAGTCACACATCCAAAGTTTCGGTATGCAGCGTCCATTCTTGCAGCTAAACTCTGTCTCCGGATCACACACGCGCTTGTCTGTACGAGGAAAAGGTTAAGAAGAGTTACATCCAATTCTGAGTCACACTGATGTTACTATCATTCCAAATACTTACGACATATCTCCGGATCCTCATCACTTCCATCCTTGCAGTCGGCATCACCATCACACTTCCAGCTGTCCAGTATGCAGCGTCCGCTGGACTTACACTTGAAGTCTGACACAGGACACGGCAAGTCACAGTTCTGCTCGTCTGTACCATCTCCACAGTCATCCGTACCGTCGCAGATCGTTGTTGAGGGTGTACAGTTACCATTTCCACACTGGAACGTACCAGCACGACAGTGCCGTGCCGGGCAACTCTTTGGCTCGTCCGAACGATCCTTACAATCCGGTTCGCCGTCACACTTCCAGAACCACGGTATACACTTCTCGTCATCTCCACCACACCGATGTTGTCCGCTGGTACAATTGGCAATGCAAGTCTTTTGATCACGCGCCAAATAGAACTGGTTTGGACAGGCACATCGATAGCTCGGTGCACCTTCCTCCAGATAACCCTCCACGTTTAAGTAGGTCGATTCGAGCGGTGGTGCTAACAGACATAGATGTGAACAGCCACCATTAGTTGTGCCACACGGGTTCGTGAACTGTATCTGGCGTAGCGGATGGCTAATGTGCACATCGTACGGGCGATGCGTAGTATTGCGCACCACCGTATAGTTCGCACCGGTGAACTTGTTCGCACGCAGTATTGCCTTCAGGTTCCAATCGGTCCAGTATAGATGGTCGTCGAAGATGGAGAGTGCAAATACATGCGGTACACGCGCTCCCGATAGAACAACGTGCCGGTGACGACCTTCGAGATCGGCGAACGCAATGTAGTCAAGATGGGCATCCGCCCAGTAAATCCGGTCCGTGAAGTAATCAATCGTTAGTGCATTCGGCCAGGCGATATCGTCCTCCCACGTGAGTATACGGGTAAAGTTAGATCCATCCATGCCCATCTTTGCGATGTAAGCTTGCAAGTGCCAGGACGTGAAGTACAGATATCCAATACCTGGATGGACGACGATGGCTCGTGGGTCTACAACGCCCGACCGTAATGTCTTGCGACGCGTACCGTCCAACTCTGCCACATCTAGATTCTTCGAATGGCGATCCAACCAGTACAGCTTCCGTCCAACCCAATCGATCGCAATACCCTCCAGACCGTGTGAATCGTGCTTGATTACAGGCTTTTTCTCGATGCGTACACCGTCCTCAATCAGTGAGCCGAAGCTTGACTTGAAGATCGTTTTAGCCGTGACGTCACAGAAGTACATCTCGTGCTCTTGCATGTCGAAATCGATAGCCACCACATTCATCAAGTCCTGGTGAATCAGATTGTACTGATGGCCGTCGGTGGACATGTTGCGCACGTAGTACTTGTTGCTAAAGATAAGCCACGGTTCCGTTGCGTCCTTACGTTTGCACGTATGCTCGTCGTTTTGACGCTCGTAGTACCGTTCGTCACACTTGCAGTAGTAGCCACCGGGCGTGTTAGAGCAGTGCTGTGAACAGACACCGGGTGTCTCTATACACTCGTCAATGTCCGCACATGCCTTACCGTCCTCCAGTAATCTGAAAGAAAGAAACAAGAATCGGTTAGTCCATAACAGAACTCACACCCTAAGGAGAGTTCTCGTTCTCGAGCTCCGACTCACTTATAGCCCTGGTTACAATCGCAGTAGTAGCTGGTAAGCGTATCGACACACTTGTGACCGCACCGATGTATTTCCACTTTGGCACACTCGTCTACATTGCAGTGTAGCGGTTCGTCTGACTCGTCTGAACAGTCCGGCACCTTGTTGCACACCAGATGATAGTCGATGCACTGGCCGTTGTTACAGGTAAACTTGCCCTCGGCACAAGTGCTGTTTTCTTTCTTGCAACCAACCTCATCCGAATGATCGCCACAGTCGTCCTCACCATCACAGCGATACTGGTTCCTGATACACTTGAAGTTCTGGCAAGTGAATTCCTGCGGTGTGCACGTCTTGTACTGACTGTTGCAATTCTTGCCCTCATCTGATCCATCCCCACAATCGTTATCATGATCACAAACCCAGCCCTAAAAGTGAAAATAAGCAATAATAAAATCTCAACTGTATTACAAACCACTTCGAATAAAGGGATTCTATAGTTATAGCTGGTTTTGACTAGCCATGGAATGTTTTGGAATTCAAGGGTTATCTCAGCTATCATTTGCGTTGTATGGAGCCCTTATTACTATTACGCACGTACCTGATTGATACAGCGACCATTAGAACAGGTAAACATATCGTCACCGCACGGTTGTGGCGAAGGACAGTGCTGTAGAGTCGTGTTTTCGTCCGCTCCATCCACACAGTCTGGATCACCGTCGCAGATCCATTTCTTCGGTATGCACTGGGCCCGTCCCCATGCTTTGTTCTCGTGGCAGGTAAACTCGGTGTCTTCGTCACACTTGCGATCGTTGCACTGATGCCGGTTGTCCTCGTCCGAGTTGTCCAGACAGTCATTATCGCCATCGCAGATGTAGATGCGCGGTATGCAGTTACCATTGTCGCAGGTGAACAGATCTCCAAAACAGGTGCGTCCTTCCGATTTGCAGTACTCCGGTGGTTCGTCCGCACCGTCACCACAATCATCATCTCCATCGCAGTACCAGGTTGCCGGTATGCAGCGATGGTTCGGACAGCGGAAGCTATTCTGCGGACAGGTACGCTGCGCACAGTGGAGTGGATTTTCGTCCGACTTGTCACCACAGTCGTTGTCTCCATCGCACAGCCAGTACGGTTCCACACAGATGTTCGTCCGGTCGCACTTGAGATGGTTTGGTGGGCAGGTGGTGTTGGTTGGGCATCGCTCATGTGTCTCATCTGACGTAGCATTGTCCTTGCAGTCGTTCACCCCATTGCAGACCTGTGCCTGTGGAATGCAGCGTCCGTTTGCGCACGTAAACTCACCATCCACACACGGAGGATACGAACAGCCCTCCTCATCTGATCCATCTTTGCAGTCGTTCTCGTGGTCACACTTCCACGACTTGAAGATGCAGCGCCCATTCGCACACCGGAACTCGTTCGGAGCGCACGAATGGAAAGCACAGTAGTTGACGTCTTCATCCGAACTATCGCCACAGTCGTCATCACCATCGCAGGACCACATGCGCGAGATACACTTACCGTTCTGGCAGTAGAACTTGCTCGAGTCGCATGTATGGTTCTTCGGTGCACACATACGTCCCTCATTAACTAGTTTCGTGGTGTCATCACACTTGCACTCGGGCTTACCGTTCGCACCCGGATGGCAACTCTGTGCACAGCCTCCATTATTCTGCAGGCATGGATTCGCCTGACATTGCTGACGTGTCGCACTGTAGATGTGGATATCACGTGGTGAATCTTCCAATCGCTTTACCATCTCGTGCACACCGGCACCAGTGTGTTTCTCCGCACGATATACTCCTCTCAGCTGCAGGTCCGTCCAGTAGATGTAATTACGGAACACGGTGATCGCAAATGGATAGATCGTAGCCGAGATGAGAACCTCACGGTTTCGACCATCCAGCTGGGCACGTTCAATCTTTTCACGCACTGCATCTGTCCAGTAAAGCATCCGATCGTCGTAGTCAATTGCCAATCCGGATGGTTGTGACAGGTCTCGATCGATAATGGCACGCTTCAACGAACCAGCCATCGTCGTGCGGAAGATCTTTCCAGATGTCCCGAATCGACCCCAGTCGGTAAAATACAGCGTACCGTTGCACGGATCCAGCACAATGGCACGCGGTCGCTCGACACGCGCTATCATCACCAGCTCGGTACCGTCCGTGTTCATTGCGTAGATAGAATTGTTTGAACTGTCCGTCCAGTAGATCTTACGCTGCGTCCAATCGTACGCAATACCCTCCGGATTGATGCCACGCGTTATGACGGGTGTGATCGCAGATGCATCCGGTTTGTCACCACGCAGCCAGGCAATCTTCGACCAGGGACGTATCTGCGTAAAGAACAGCTTGTTGTCGGCATAGTCAAAGTCAAGCCCAACTACGTTTGTAAGATTAACCACCGGTGCGAACGGTACGTTTGTTGAGACTGGATCCAGATCAATCGCACGTATTTCCGTTCGCGTTGCAAAGATGATGTACTCGTCAGTTAGCTCACAGTGTCGTCCATCGGCAGCTAGTCGTCCTACTGCACAGTCACACTTGAAGCTTGGTTTCTGATTATAGTCGGGTGGCATGGCAAAGCAGAGTTGATCACAACCACCATTACCAAGCCTTAGGCACGGATTAGCGTCATCCATCGGCTGACTGTTGATGTCGTAGATCGTGATGTCCCTCAACTTGGGCAGGTTAGTGCGTAGTCGCTCCGGCCGTGTACTATTTCCTGGGAACTTGGACGCACGGAACACGCTAGCAAGATTCCGATCAACCCAATACACGTCGGTAAGGAAGACAGCGAGTGCCATCGGATTGGCCAAGTTACGACGTATCACCTGTCGGTGACCTCCACTGTAGGACACCTTCTGTATCATGTCGAGCTTCGAGTCAACCCAATACACGTCATGCGTTAGCATATCCACGGTCAGATCACGTGGATTTGAAATGCCCGATGTTACTACTGGTGTCCAGTTCGATCCATCCAGATAGCATTTGCCGATGCGCGGGTACTGCCCATAGTCGATCCAGTAGAGTAGTCGCTTGATCGGATTCACTGCCAATTCTCTCGGTGCATCGTTAGTTGTCTTGACCAGCACCTTTCGGTGTGTACCGTCCAGCCAGGCCACCTCCACGTAATTCTCGTGTGGGAACACGTTCGTGAAATACATATTACCCGCTACCCAGTCGATGGCAATTCCTCGGATACCATTACTACCGATACCGTCGCGAATGATGTGCTGCAGTTCGGTACCGTTTGGTCGCACTCGGAAGATTCCATTCCAATGGCCCCGGTTGTACTCTACCCAGTAGATCCACGATTCCCGGTACAGTACGTCCACGTGTAGGATGTGATGTCCGGGACCGGCAATCGGTACCATTGCCTCAGTACTATCTCGCAGACTGAAACCACGCGTCACGTCGAGCTGCGATACGACGGCGAATGTTTTGTACGGTGTGCAGGCCACTTCGTTCTCCTTCTTGTATCCTACACCACAAGCACATACTCGCGATGAGCCGGAGTGTGGGATGCATAGATGTTCGCAACCGCCATTGTTCATTGTGCAGGGATGCTGTAGGGATGAGCGTTTCCTGTAGATCACCATCTGACGTAGGTCAGGTTCGTTGTCGAGTATCAGCTTTGCATTGTCACCGTTTGGCAGATCGACTCGGGCCAGCTTTTCGTACGTCGGATCGAGGAAGTACAGTCGCGACTCGAGCACAGCGAGTGCACGAGGTCGTGAGATGGCGTTCTCTTCGCTCAGTATTGTGCGCTGTCCAGTACCATCGTACTCGATTGAAAGGACGGCTGGTGGTACTCGGGTGCTGTAGTAAACACGACGCTTCTCTGCATCGATCGTAATCGATTCAGGGAACTGTACCGTATCGTCGAGAACGCGAGGATCTGATCCATCCATACCCGCGGAAGCGACCTTCGTCAGTACACCGAATCCACCTTCATCGATCCAGAACAGTCGACCATCAGCTGGGTCGAGTGCGAGTTGTTTAGGTTTTGCGACCGACGTTCGATTACCGTCATTTGCCAGCACCACCGTACGGTAGCGTACCTTACCATCGACACTGATCGCTTCAATGTTCGAGGCAAGCCGATTACCCACGTATAGGTTGCGTCCGATCCAATCAAACGCGATCGTATAAGCTGCCCCGACCAGACCCGTGTCTGGACCAAGGAATTCCGTCCTATTGCCACCACCGTAAGGAGTTGCGTAGATTGTACAGTTTTCATCGTCCGTTTCGTCTCGTCCCTGCACCCAGTATACCATCTCGCCCTTGCGATCATAGTCCAAACTGATACCACCTTCGATTCCGACCACCGGCATCAAACCGCTCGATCGTGCATCGCCACCGTTAAACGGCACGTCTACTATCTGGTTGCCCTTTAGCAGCATGATGAAGGCATTCTCCTCCTCGGTACAACGACCTTCGGACAGTAACCGATATCCAGGACGACACTTGCACGTATAGCCCGCCGGATCAGACGGACTAAGTAGACACACGTGCTGGCAGGTCGCCTGCCGACACGGACTCTCATATTGCGGCTGTAGTGATGGATGGAACACGTGTACGGACAGTGGCTGAGAAATAAGATGACTGACGACCGTCTGGTTCGTGCCACGATACTTGTGTGCTGAAAGTACCCGATTCAGTTGTCGGTCCGTCCAGTATAGTGTATCCTCGAACAGCGAGAGCGAATGGGCGTGTAGCAGATAGTGGCTAGCGGCAAGCACCTGCTGGCGCCCCGTACCGTTGTAGTAGCAGAAGTCAATAAAATCAAGCTTCGAGTCGGCGAAATACACACGCTGGGTAGCAACATCGAGCGTTAATCCATTGGGCCAGTAAATTTTCGTACTGATGATCGTTTCACGCATCGTACCGTCCATGCCGATACGTTCAATGCGTGGATTCTCGCCCCAATCTGTCCAGAACAACCATTTCGCATTGGGACTTGGATCGAGACACATTCCACGAGGTTGGGTAATGTTTTCCCGCACCAGCACTAACCGGTTCGTACCATTTTCGTGTGCAACCTCGATCGTGTTCAACTTACTGTCGAGCCAATAGAGATTCTGACCAATCCAATCGTACGCTAACCCTTCCACAAGATCCAATCCGGTGGATATGATTTCCTGTGGTTCCATGCCTCGGTCCAGTCGAGAGATCTTCTTCAGCTTCATGTCACTCCAAAAAATGGTGCCGGTGTGCATGTTCGATGCGGTCGCTACCACGTTCTCCACTATTATCGGTACCCGTTCGAGACCTTGCTCCTTCAGATCGGCTACCAGTATCGAGTGACGGTTCGAGATGATCAGGAAGGCGGCCGGATGGTTAACAGCCTTACAAGTGTGCTTGTTCGGTTCCAGCACGTACCCGTCAACGCACGAGCAGAAGTACGAACCCTTCGTGTTGGTACAGCGCTGCGAACATAGCCCGGGAGGATCACACTCGTTCAGATCCTTGCAGGTGAAGTTGTCCGGTGCCAGTTCCTCGCCTGGTGGGCAGATACAGAGCGCACCGAGGGGTGTCTTCTGGCAACCGTTCGAGCATAGTCCGGTCTGGTGCTGACACTGGGCCAGATCACATCCCAATCCCTCGTCTGCCCCATTCGGACAGTCGGGTACGTCGTCACACACTGACGTCAGGTTGACGCAACGTTCTGTCACACCAGGGCACGCCCATTGACCGTGTGGACATCGTTGGGGCGGTGTTATACATGCATGCTCCACACTCTCGTCTGATCCATCGCCACAGTCATCTTTGCCATCGCAGATGTACGCCTTGAACACGCACTTTGCGTTCGCACACTTGTAGAACCCGTTCGGGCAAGTGATCTTGCTGCAGTCCTCCTCATCCGAATGGTCGTCGCAGTCGTTCGAACCGTCACAGTGCCACGCGATCGGTATGCATACGCCAGACGATCGGCAACGGAAGTGTTTCTCCATATTGCACTGGTTCGGTTCCATCGTTGGGCAACCTAGCTCATCACTTCCATCGTTACAGTCCGGTATACCGTCACATTTGTACGGTTCCTCCACACACTGTCGAAGATCCGCACATTTGAACTGATTTGCCAGGCACGTTATCGGTGGACAGTCCTTTTCGTCCTGCTTGTCGAAGCAATCGTCATCTCCGTCACAGACCCAGCTCTGCGGTATGCAGTGTCCTGTTCGGGGGCACGTAAACTGGAAGTAGGCGCACGTTTTCTCCGCGCAGAATGGACCCTCGTCCGAACCGTCGCCACAGTCATTCTCGCTATCACACTTCCAGATGTTTGGAATGCAGCGGCCATTTTCGCATGCAAACTGAGATGCAGCGCATGTTACATTGCCACACTCAAACTCGTCCGAATGGTCACCACAATCGTTCTCCTGGTCGCATCGGAAGTTTAGTGGGATGCACCGTCCTGACTTACACTGGAACTCGTTCGCACCGCACGTTGGTTCTGGGAAAAGATGGTATAATTAAACTATAAGCAAGTCGATCTAGTTATATGCGCATAAAAAGGGTTAACTTTGAAAAGATTCATGAATTACTGGAGAGTCTTTTTCTACAGAAGAAATAATCCAAGAGCTGCGAAGCTTATTTTTAAATATTTTCTTACAAACTTCCCCTGGAGATCCTCCAAGCTTGAGAGATTCATGATAATTATAGAGAACTAATTCAGAAAACATCACTACCTTTTAAGCTTGAGGGAAAATATCAGGAATCAGAAAAAAAGGTGACCAACGAATATTAATTTGGAAATATATAGAAGGAAAAAAAACAGACATTCACAACAACAACAGGTCCTACAGAACATTTCGTCCAGAAAGTGAAATAAATAAATATTTGATGTTTTCAACTTCTTCTCAGTTTGAAGAGTATTTTTTGTAAAATCTTTCGATTCATGAGTCAATTCTCAGAGGGGTTGAATGTGTAAAGTCTTTGTTAGGAGATTTGCCCAACACCAGATATGAAAATTGTACGTACTGGTACAATTCTGTTCCTCGTCCGAGTTGTCCAGACAGTCATCATCACCGTCGCAGATCCAAGATTTCGGTATGCAGCGTTGATTGTTGCAGGTAAAGTCCCACGTGTTCGGGCATGCCTGTACCGGTGGTTCAGCGTTTGGATCGGACAGGCAGCTGCGTCCATCATCTCCGAGCCGCTCACCGTACGGACAGCCACACTTAACCACCAGCCGACCGGTGGTACTCACCGCCGACGGCACTCCGGTCGTCGTTTCCTCCGTTTCGTTGCGTGGTAGCGCGAAGCACAACTTATCACAGCCGCCATTGTTAACACCACACGGTTGGCTTGCGTCGATGCTTTGCACGCTGTGACTGTACACCTTCACACCGTAGAGCCGGTTAGTTTGAGGTTCCCGTACCATAATCTCCTCCTGTTCGCCGTTTAGCTTGTTCAGTCGTACGATCGCATCGAGTCGCCAGTCGGTGATGTACATCCACTCCTCGTGTATGACGATCGAGAATGGGTGACGGATAAGGCGTGAGTTAACCGTTCGCACATCCGTACCGTCCAGATTAGAGTGCTGCACGTGATCGAGCAGAGCGTCACACCAGTAGACGCGATCCTCGCGGAAATCAATCGACAAACCATTGGGCCATCCGAGCGTTAGGTTTCGGAACACGATCAGTCCACTTCCGTCTGCGTTGGCACGACTGATGTTAGCCGGACGATCCCATTCGGAGAAGTAGATGTAACCACGATTCGGATGAACAACGATCGCACGAGGACGCTTGAGATTCTTGAGCAGCGTACGTCGGTAGCTAGTGTTGCGAGTCGACAGCACGTTCAGCGTACCCTTGCGGCTATCGATGTAATACAGATTCTTTGACACCCAATCCACTGCCAAACCCTCGACACCTTCATTCTGGGATGCAAGTACAATCTCACGACCAGTTCCGTTACGATGTACCCGATAGATTACGTCCTGCAGTACGTCCGAATAGTAGATGTGTTCGTCCACCGCATCAAAGTCAAGCCCGACGAACCGTGCTCTGCGTGATACCACAGGCAGAATCGCATCACTAAAGCCCTCAATCACTGGATCGAGAACTTTGCCCTTGATGAAACGTTGTTGCGAATACATCAGGAATTGTCTCACCAGATGGCAGTTCATCAGATCTTTCGATAGCTGCCAACCAGTATGACAGGCACATCGATAACCCAGCCCGGACGGAGCACCTTGTACTGCGGTAACGACGCACATCTGCGAGCAGCCGCCATTGTTGCTGCCACAAGGATTCGACACCTTCGGTTGGGTGAGCGGATGCACTGCAATTAGCGCCCTTGGCTCGCGGATGTCTTTCGCCTTGAAGATGGACTGTATGCTTGAGGAACCTTCGAACCGGTCCACCGACATAATACCCTGCTTGGTAGCGTCTGACCAAAACACCCGATTCTCGAACAATGCCAATCGGGATGGGCTCGGAACTTGCTGCCCACGTAGTATCATGACACGTCGTTCGCCCTCGTAGCTTACTGACTCGATGTAGTCGAGCAGAGAATCGCACCAGAACACACGCCGTGCGATGACATCTACTGCGACACCGGACGCCTTGTAGGCAGCTTCCGAAACGATCGATTTGGCGTGTGTTCCATCCATATGAGCACGAAGAACATGGCTACCATCTGCAACGAACATCAAGCCTGCGGTTGGATCGAGCGCCAGATCAGCCGGACTGGTTAGGTTGGAACCGAGAACTACTGCATGCCATCGTCCGTCCAGCTCAAACACATCTACTTTCTGACCGACCAAATCTGCCACGTACAGCTTGTCGCCGACCCAATCGATGGCAATCGCCACTGGTGCCCAGGTTCCTGGTAGCGAGAAGTCATGACCACCGAAACCTCCATCCACCAGCACCTGAGACTGGACCTTGCGCGTCTTAATGTCGGACCAGTACAGTAGATTCTTCGCATAATGGTAGGACAGTCCACTGGCGCCGGTAGCGTTGGCGATGATACGCGAATCTTGCCCGTGTGCACTCATGCGCAATATCGCACGATCGTATGCAAAGAACAGCTCTAAACTGGATGCGGTTGGTGCGACACAGCGTGTCTTCTCCATCAGCGTGTAACCGGTCGCGCACGCGCACGAAAACGATCCATCCGTATTGGTGCAAAGTTGATCACAGTGGCCCCACACCGTACACTCGTCTAGATCGGCACAGGTACGATTGTCAGGTGACAGTGTACGTCCCACTGGACAGTAACACACACCACCCGTTAACGATGGACCACACTTATGCTCGCAACCCAATGCCGGACAGGAAGTCGTCGCTGTACGAAGATGAGTAAAATGTGAAAGTATGGTTATAGACATACCAGACGTATTACCTCAGGTTATAACACTTACAGCATGCCGTTTCCTCATCGGTTCCATCCTCACAGTCCCGTTTGCCATCGCACAGCTTCGACTTGACGATGCACTTGGCCTGTCCATTCGGGCCACCTCTCGGGCAGAGGAACTTGTTGTCCGGACAGGCAATCGCTGTACAGTTCGCCTCATCACTTTCGTCCGAACAGTCGTGATAGCCGTCGCAGTGAAATGTCGCCGGTATACACAGTGCATTTGCACACCGGAACTGACCACCGTGGCACGGTGGGAAATCTGCAAATGCAATATAAAACAAAGTTCCGTCAACGTTCCAACATTGAGCACCAGCGGAGACGAATATACTTACTGCAGCCTACTTCGTCCGAGTTGTCACCACAGTCGTTCTTGTGGTTACATTTCAGTGCCGTATCGATACAGCGCACACCGTTCGCACAGCGGAACTGGTCGAGTCGGCAAGCCGTCCCGGTACATCCTTCCTCGTCTTTGCCCGTGCGGCAGTCAAAATAGCCGTCACAGCGCTTCTCCTTCGGCACACAGATCTCAGCAACGCGTCCATTCAACGAAACACCCAAGGAGGGTGCACCGCAACGAATATCGTCCGGTTGGCACTTACGGTACGCTGGTACGACAGAGGACGCACAATGTTAGGAATAGGATTGATTGATTAAGAATCAAAATGGTAGTTCATGATGTCCATGACGTTTGGAATATAAGCTCAGGAGGAGATGATCGAAGTGTGCGAGTATGTGGGTGATATTCAAACAATTCTTAGGATTTTTGCAAGTAATGTAGCTGTTGAGCTCAAAACACTCAAGTTATATCAGCTGTCGTCCAGAAGATTCTATCGAAACATCTTCTCCGAATTTCTGCAAGTAATATAGCTGCTGAGCTCAAAGCTTTTCTGCTTTATCAGCTCACGCTCATAGTATTCAAATGTTAAAAAAAACTACTTCAAATGTGAACAAATAATATTGTAGTTGTTGAGCTCAGTGCCGTTATGTTGTATCAGCTTTCGCCCAGTTCAACAGTAAGCGTGACCTATCTAGCAAGGCTGCCGTGTTAGCTAGCAATAGCTCATACACTGTTTGCAACAATCCCCCAGCCACATTGCTTTCCCGTGTCGTCATATAGTAGTCGAGTTGTATATCTTGTTGGGGCTGTTTCCATCTATCCCAGAGGAGAATATCACGTACACTGCACACGCCGATCGTGCCTAATGCTGACCTCATCGGTCTCCTCCCAGCTTCTGACGCCCGCTTCCGATACTTACTGCAGTCAGACTCGTCCGTACCGTCGACACAGTCGATGGTCATGTCGCACTTGTAGTGCGGTGGAATGCAATACGTCTTGTTAAACACGTACTGACCGCAGCTGATCTGTCCCGGCTCACATTCGGGCGGTGCTGGAAGGGTATGGTCAATAAGGTAAGCGGTTTATCGAACGCCCGTTAGCCATGCTCTAACTTACGACAATGGTTAAGCTCGTCCTCGCCTTTATCGCAGTCCTTCTGATAGTTGCAGACCGATGTCTGCGGTATACACTTTCCCTCGGGGCACTTGAACGTTCCGAACGGACATGGCACGTCTGTTTCATTACTAAATATACTGCCACCTGCAAATAAAACAGTAAACATATTCAGTGGGTAAATGATTAATTATGGCATGACGGTTACATCTTTATAGCACGATACAATCATGGAGTATTAGAAGGGTGTAATGCAGTCAAGTACTAACTGTGGAACGAAGGGGAAGGAAAAACGCAAATCACAGCTTCAAGATTATACTGTCTTTATAAATCCACCCCCTATAAGTGCTTGGGTAACTTTATCCGTACATCCCATGTTCGTTAGTGCAGCGCTGTAAATAAGCATTGATTGATGGTTGAAATAGCTGCTCCGCATCTTCCACCAACTTGCCACTGTTGTAATGCCCGAATCTCGGTAAAATGACGACGACGACGACTACGGTCATCCTGATGATGATGATAATGATGATGATGCTAATCTGGATAATGCTATTGTTACAGATCGTTCGATGAAGTCCACACATGTGGTGAACGACTCTTTCCCTTCCTGCCGTATTCTCGCACTCTTCTTCAATCTTTCTCGCTGTGTTTACGATCGTGCCACTTCGGAACGTTGCTATTGTGCTTGGTAGAATCTGCCGCTGCTATCATTACGTTGGCATTGTTGCTTCCCTCACAATCAGATATTACGTCCGCCAGATGGAACGTTCCGGAATGGAAGCTCCGGACAGCTCCGCACGCTAAACATGGTGCAAATGTCACCCATTTGCAATTCTACGCGGCGCTCTCGTAGACAAAAGGTAGCGTACCGCATGCGCAACCACAGAACGCACCGGTTGCCGAGAATTAAGCCTGAGTACCCGAAACGGCTTATCCGGCGCACTATCAGAAACGCATTCCGATCCACGGGAAACGCAATTCATTCAAATAGTCTGGGAAACTCACAGACTTTCGGTGAACAAAAGGCAACGAAACGCAAAAGCAAAAACCCACGCACACTATCTGAAACGTTTTTTTTATGCATTCGCCGTGTTTATTACCCGGACGTGATGCAATTTGACCAGTTTGGTACGCTCGTACCTCACATGGCCGTAAAATCTCAAACGGTAAGATCATTCACCTTACGAGGTTTATTTTCAGCCGAATGCAACTAATGGGTCCTTTACGAAACCTAAAACTATACAACAAGTAGGGTTGGATTCATTTTTTCCAACTCACCACAAAAGTTCCCGAACAATGCAGCAAGGTTAAATCGATCAACGTCTGTAACCTTGCAAAACTGCAAGTGCTCCACGTACTCTGGACATGAGCGAACGTGTTACGTTGCACATTTTACGATACAAGTAGGATTATTTAGTTTTTATTGGTAATGACTTCCAATAATAATGAAACAGTGTTGAGTGGTATAGAGCTTCGTTTGTATGGGGAAGTTTATGAGATGCTTTATTCTAATGACGAAGAATTCACGACAGCTAGAAAATGTGTGTGTGTTTTTTATTGGTTTATTGTATCTTGGAGCCAGTTAGAGATGTCCGAATGGGTTTTTTTTTAATTCTAGAACCAAACGTTGTAATTTAGATCTTAAAACCCCACAAACATGTGCGACATGTTTTGCAAATGGACGTCCGCCAAATTGGAATTTCCGTACGCGGGATTTGCAGCTTCGGTTAAGAATCTGATATTTGAGAAACAAAAGAAAAAAACAACTTTTGTGCTTCCCAGCTTCTGCCGTCAACCTCTTAAGGGCCGTCCATTGCGATCCAACAAGTGCGTCGTTATTAGGAGATTGACGTGAAAGTGATTTACACGCACACAAACAAACACCGCGATGGCAAGCGCGTGTACGCTCGTCTTCTTCCCCAAGTTGCGGGTAAAGTAGTTTATTCAATTGAAGCCAAACCAAATTTCCGGTACCGCCTGCCACTTGTGATGCCTGGCCATCGTCTCCTTCGCCGTAAATCTGCGTTTCGTCACGCAACGGCGCTTTCGTGAGTGAAGGAAAATTATGCTCTATGTGGGGTGCCTGGAATGGTGGGAGGGGAGGGGGGGGGAGGTTGATTTCGGGATGGTGGTTGTGTAGCACCAACCAAGCACCAGCTGGGATAGAATTTCAATCCGTGCTGGTTGCTCCAAGGGTCCCGGGTCACCACGGTTATTTCTCTTCTTTTCTTTTCTTTTCTAACTGTTATCCATCAAGACTCACCATCTTTGTCGATAAAAAAAAAAAAAAAACAACACGTAACAATAGAAAGTATTCATCTACGAACACGCATTGTGAGGGTGGAAAGAAAGGAAGCATGGAGGATGGTGTGATAAAAGTAGAAATGAGAACAAGATGCTGTTGGCTTCTATTTACATTTCCTGTCAAACAGTGCCATATTCCATATTCCTTTGGTGAATGTTTATCATAGCACAGCGCAACGTACGGAATGTAAACAGGCAAAGTTTCTCCAGCCGCTTGACAAATGGCAAGCAATGAGAAAAAATCGCACTAGCAAACAAGCCGGCGCAGAATGTTTCGTTACCAATGAAATAATAAGAAAAAAAAAATAACAAAGAAGAAACAGGCTTGCAAGATGTGCTAAATAACACTTCCCCGAGGAGGTAGTGATATGTTTGCGACCTGCTAAACCTGCTTACCCGGAGCACGAAAGAGACAGGTTCGAGTTCCGGTGGCGCTCGTCCACAGTAACGGAAGACGTTCGTTTTGCCGTTCATCTCCACGAATCAAAAACCCCACCCGAGCGCAAAAGGGAACTGGTAGCAAATGCTGAAACAGTTCCATAGCGAAGGGAAAGCCCTCGTGCGCTAGCTGCAAATGGCTGTACCAAGGTATGGTGGCACCGTAGAAAGGAAGCAACAACGAAGCAGAAGGAAACGAAAAGGAAAACTAAAGCTGCGTGGTAAAGATGAAGTCGAAATGGAAAACGATGTATCGTAATAATACGAGCTGACAAGCTTTTCCGTTTTGTTACTTATTTTGTTGTTGCTGTTTTGCCTTGCTAACTGGGCCCAATCATCCTTTTCCGGATTCCATGGGCTTTGATTTTCTCTCACACTTCCGCTCGCTTCTCGTTCCGCCGTACGCGAACGATTCATAAATTTTTAATTCCAAGATATGACCGGGCGAGGCTGTCTTCTTTCGTTTTGTTTGTTTTCTAGTTTGCAGGTTGTCGGCTTTTGGGTCTAAGAAAACCAGCTGTAAGTCAAATGTAATACATTTCACTGCTGGAAGGCCGGTGGGACTTTGTGGAATACTGAGAAGATTGATTAGCTCAAGGTACTTGCAGAGGTCAATCAGAGCACTGCGACTTCCCAAACTCTAACGTTCGAAGTCCGGTGCCGCAATCTCCTTGGCCACCAAACCGCTCCCAATTGTACCAAACCAAATATTGTCCCAAGCGTTACCATAGTGCCCGGTAGCCTTATTCTTCTTCTTGGGAATCGCTCAGAATAATTTCCCACACACACACACACATACACAGCACTTTGTGGAAAAAGCGAAGAAAATAAATATGAACCAGCCGCGAACTGAAACCAGATCAAAAACTCCGGAAGGGCGATGGACGCACACACAAACACAGTATGGCGGCAGCCCAAAAGGGAGGCGAAAGTGAAAGTTGGATCCCCCCTTTCTCTCTCTATCTCTCTCTCTCTCTCTTACACACACACAGACACTTTTTTCTAAATCACCTTTACCCATCCTTTTCATACACGCGAACAGTTCAAACTCCCCGGCCATCGCACACGGTGAAAAGGAAAAGGAAAGCGAAGAAGAAAATGAAAAGAAAAACATCGAACAACCAAATTGATGTGGTGGTGGAGAATATGGAGGGCATACGATTCGATTGCGATTTTGCTCGCTTTTACGATGTGCCGCACTTCCCTTTTCCGGTTTTCACAAACCAATAAGCGCCTTGTCTGCCAGGGCGGAAAGCAAAGGAAAACGGCCAGGGAAGTGCCGAGAGAGGCATGGTTTGATTAACTTCCTTCTTTATCGTGGCGCTCCGACCATCGTCAGGGGTTTCTCGCTTATCGAGAGCACAAGTTGGGAAGGTTTTTCGGGCAGGAAAAGTTCAATCGCGTTGTGGCTCGATACAAAAAAAACCGGTACACTAATGGTGAAGTGGTGAAGGTGAAAAGAAGATAGAAAGAGAAAAACGAGGTCGAGAAAAGAGTGTGTGTGTGTGTGTGTGTGTGTGTGTGTGTTTGTGTGAAGATGTCGTCAGTTAGTATTCGAACCTTCATGAAAAACTCGCCCGCTCTTGTAACCTTTCTTTTTACTTCATTTTGTTTTCTCCTTCCTAGCTCCATTCACTAGCTTCATCGCGACGACCCTTTCACTCGGATGTTAGGGGAGACGGGTGTGATGAAGTGGTTGAAGTTGTGTGTTTCCTCGTGTTTCGCACGGACAAGAAGTCCCTCCTCCCCCCACCCCCGTTCCTCAGCGCCTCCTACCCCTATCTCTCAACAACGCTTCGACACAACAACTATATCTTGGGCTTGCGCTGCCACTACATCTGTATGCGTGTTCGGGGGTTTGTTTTTTAAGACTTTTTTCGGTACCCAGTTTTATGCGTTCCTCGCTGGTTTTCTCTTTCTCCTTCTTTGCTTATCATTATCAGCATCATCGACCCGCAGTTGCGAAATTTCGATTTTACTGTTTGCTTTTATTTAATCGTTTCCTTCACATTGTGCACATTTGATTGGCTGTGCCTTCATTATTGCATTGGCAGCACGAATTTCAATGGGTTTTATGATTTCTATCAATGATTGCATGTGAATTCAATAACATTTACCTACTGTACATATTATATGAGCTAGTTTTATATGCGTTTCTTGTTTTGTTATCTACTTTCTGTCCTATTCCTAATTTAAGACAAAATAGAACAGACACACACATAAAAAAACTTTTGACCTTAAGTGTAATGACACGGGTTTGGGAAGATTGCAGCAAATTGTGAAATATCAAACCGTCAGACGCATTATAGTAATACATGGCGAACAGCACCATCGAATGAATGTTTGTCAAAATACTCCATCTTGTTCCCATCGCCATCATCATCATCTCGTTGATCGTGCCCTTTTCTATCTGGTTCCGAAATGTCGAACGTTCAGTCAAGAGAAAATGGGGCTAAGATCGCATCCGATCATGCCCCCCCCCCTACCCCCTTCCTTTCCACTCTCTTACCCTACTTGTGGAACGTTCTCCCTCGAATGATCAGCACCACTCATGGTGGTGAAGGCGAAACCAACATAGGAGAAAACACAAAGAATTGAAGCTATCTTTCGAGCCCCATTTACGCCTCACCTATGGTTCCCAAAGTAACGAAGAATAGACATTAGGAAGAATTCTTCCCGTTCGTTTCGATTTGCCATCGCTGACAGATATGGGTAATAGCTCGCAACTAAAACGATGCACTCCATGATGCTAGCAGAGATATTAGTAACGTTGGGAAATAGATGTTTCGCAACTTGATGCAATTCGTGTCGCCAGACGAAAATGGCTTTCACGTCACATCAGCAGTAACATCAGGAACGTAAGCAGCTCTGTTTTTTTGAATTGTTCGCTTTGAGTAGCTGTGAGTGTCTGGAAGTCGTCTAAGATTAATATCTAAAATATATCTGGATGATATCTGGATGACCTCGATATCCGAGCAATTGCAGTTATAGCCATACGAGCTTTATTTGAGAATGCCTTATACTTCCGGAGGTTCTTAATGGTTAAAACCTGGATCTTTGTGACCTAGATATCCTGGAAATTATTAATATGAGATCTACGTGATTCGGGAATATCTGAATTTCTAGCAATGGTAGACATAGGCGTTGGAACTTTGTTTGTGAATATCTCATATTTATACTACCCTAATGTTTGGAAATCAAAACCCCAACCCCGGTGAGATTCCTATACTCTTAGAGCTGGGAATTGCTACTGAGTGATGTTGAAAGAAATTCATATCTTTGGAGATCGTAATCACCCATTATGATGGTGTCACTTACCTATACCTAATATTTGTTCGGCGTGGATAGTGCTGGTCAGGTAGACGAGCGCCACCAGCGGCAATATCAACCAGCTCGGCGTCCTCGAAACCCCTCGGACCATCCTCCTCCACCTCGGCCTCCACCCTCCACTTCCGTCGTCCGGCGTTGACAGCTCCATGCAGCTGGTATTGCAGTCGTTGCTATATTACTGCTGGTGCTACTACTACCGGTTTCCGGTATCACTGCCTGTGCCTTCTCGAAAGCACCACCACGTTCTCGCTACCCCTTTGCTCGTTGGTGGGAAGGCGAGACGGGCTGCTAGTCCTGCACAAAAAGGTCGGACCTTGCCTACCGCTCCCGACCCGTACCACTCCACCGGTGACAGATGGGTACTACTACTCTGCTGCTGCTACTACTACTGCTGTTGCTAGACCGCGCCACCATTCATTCCTTCCTTCTTGCGAGCGTCTCCAACAGGGCCGTTTTCGTTGCCGTATTTTTTTTGCTATGTTGTTGTTTTGGCGGTATGAAGGGATCACCTTAACCTCGAATTTTGCCTAGTATCCTTTTTACTGTATTTACTTATATAGGCGAGGATGGTCTGAGGCCGCCACAGTGTCACACGGGATATTCCTGTTCCCCTTACTTTAACACAACCACACAAACGAATGCGCGCGCGCGCACATACACGTACACAGATACACTCGCATGCAAGTATCACACTTTTACACACATACACTGTTTAAATAAAAAAATATACACAGACACCGCTACTACCAGTTGAGATGAAGGAAAAAAAACAATAAATAAAAACTGGAATCAACTCGGAAGGTAGATAGCTAGTTTAAATTTTCCAAAATCCCTGGCAAAACGTAAATGGAACAGAATAAAAAATCGACTAATATCGGTCGCGTGCCTTTGGTTGCTTGCTGGTTATTTGATAGGAGTCTTGGTTTGTTTTTGATAGTAGCTGCAGCTCCACTCGATTGCACTTCGTCCAAAAAACACACCTAGAATAGAAAAAAAGAAAAAGAAAATATTTTATTTAGATTTTGGGTAACAATAAAATACTAACAGTAATAACACTGAATAACGCTAAAAATTACATTGAATGCAAGTCCCCGGCGTGCAAGTGGCCTCTTACGGCTCAACGACCTTTTTTTT
>KI422477.1:51112-117448 GCA_000473375.1 Anopheles culicifacies
GGTGAAGCCTCCCCCCCCCCCCCCCCCCCCCCCCCCTTCCCCTTTTTCCCACCTCTTTACCACAGACCTTTGTGTGACTACTACATCTACTGAGTGCCTTTCTCTTTCACTTTGATGTGTTCCGTACCACGAGAGATGAGACCAGTACGAACTTAACATATCTTCTTGATGTGTTTTTTTTTTGCGATCCAACAGCAGTGATCATTCCTCAGGTTCACCTGAGCGCTGTTTTAATTAGCTAATAGATTAATATATTTTAAAAATATGACTCGCGTTCACGAACCCATTCAAATATCGGCCAACGACGACGACGTTAGCATTAAGTTTTGCTACACATCCATCCTGCGATTGTATCCCAAAACGACAACGTGTTTGAGTTTTTCTTTTTCTAATGCAACTAGAAAGTCATGAGAGTTGAGCGTACGCAACATCATATTATCATTCTTAAGTGAGGTTGTGATTTCATGACATCTGATTTTTTTATGCGTTGTTACACACCGTGTCATGAGATAAAGATACGAGAGCACATTTAGGTTGTGTATCATTTGTTATGTCTGTGCCGAAGCTAACCAGAGGGAGAGCGAGAAAATTGAACTCTCGCTCTAGAGCCCCCCATTCGCTCCGATTCCTCCTCCTGCTCACGACAAAGCCACCCATCACATAGCCACACAAGCAGATCACAATGATCCAACTAATTCTGGTTCGCGTCGTCTTGCCTCTTCCGCTCGCTGTCACTTCACCGAGCGGGCTTACAATACCGTTCCGCTTCGATCGCGCACAAGTTTGCAGTACATTCTTACATTGCTACAGTGGTTCTTAATGGTTTGTCAGCAGTAGTGAAAAAAAAAAAGAATCGCATTTATGATTTTTGGTAATAGGGTGGTAGCGAGTAAAGCAAATGAAGCTTCAATTCCTACAACAACCGTTTGTATTACATATTGCTAAAATGCCAGTGAATGCGAAAGCAATGCGAGCTTCGACAGATCGCATGTGTCACATGTGTGTGGTTTGACAGATCTACTAAATGTCATTTGAGAAATTGTTGTTTTCTTTTTTGTTGCTTAAGTCATCAGGGTTATTTTCCATTCATTCCTTTATAGAGCAACCATTATTTCCCTTTCCCGAGCTTGTTTGGAGCACGAATGTACATCAGAACGCTGATGATGGGAAATTTACTCGACTGTGTAATTGTGTGCAGTACCCGCGCACCAACAATCGTGCAATCCGGACCTTCTTCCCTTTGATATACCTCGTTTCTTCCTGCTAGTTATTCTACCAACGACTACCTCCTCACTGAGCTCATCTCATCAGAGTGGATGGGCTTTATCGTCACCATCTCATCGTACTAGGTTGCTGTTACGGCACATCCGGGCTTTTGTTCTAACGCTCTTTCTCTATCGCACACACCAAAGAGGAGAAACGTGGATGGAAATTAAGGTAGAGGCTATACTCCCCGGGCAGGTATGTTGAAAAAAAAAAAACTTTGATGGGTGTAAATTTCATCGCAAAGTTGCATGCGTTCCAACACTTAATTTCCCAGGAATGTTGATGGCATTCGGATCTTGCCGTAGGGTGCGTGGGCAACGATCATTGCGATATTCACCAGTTTTGCTTATCACGAATTGATGCAGGCAATACGTCTAATCATCCGACAGCAAACACTGCATTACACGTGCACCGGGCAACGCAAACGGTACGCTCGTGGCTGTGGGTATCATCCGGTCCTAATCTACCATCTGGCAACCGGTTTTTTTGTCGGAAGCAGTCATCACCAAAAGCAAACCGGCTTTGCCGGGGAAATGAAAGCGGAACTGTGTCTACCATCCCATCCAGAACCGAAACCGTGCTACAGCTGGAAGATGCGACCGTGGATAAACATCGGGTGGGTGGCAGAAGAGAAAGCGTAATTAAGCACACTTGACCCCTACCGTACCGCACGAATCACGTAGCACGGAACCGCGGTCGGGAATGCTTCATATCTAAATCGACACAGTCATAATGAATAGCCGGGTGGAATGTGTGGGTTGTGCACAAACCGCCCCGAGTGCTGCAGAACGGATGAGCTTCAAACATGTCGCAGAAATAATATTAACCTAACGCTTTGCCTTTCACGTCTTGTGTCTGATGTCACCGTACGAAGGGGTTGGTTCATTATCGGGACGTCTGGGAATGTGCAATCCCGGGCACTGTGCAGTCGTGAAAATTTGGAATGCTAAAACTACTACAAATCATTCCCCAGTTCTACTGCCATCATTCGTACATTCTTACTTATGTACATCGCTAGCCAATTGTGTTGATAGCAATTCACAATAACGCCAAAACCCTTAAGGGGTTTCTTCATGCTAGTAGCGGCACGGATCTTCGTGCAGTATGCCGCGTACGTGATTTGTAAATTCACACCAATCAAAAACATTCCCTGCAATAGCTACCAAGCCCTCAATGATGATCATTAGTCAGCAACAGATATGTGTCAAACACGTTAGTTTGACAGTTCATTATAATTAACTTACTGAGCTAAAGTGGAGCGGCTCCGAGGTGGCCGATGCGATAGCGGTGTCAGTCTTCGAACAGCCAGAACCGAGATCGTTCCCCCGAACCCGTTAAGACCTCCCGTTTTTGTAGAGTATAGTATGTTTTCATTTTGTTTGACAACACTGGTCTACAGTGTCGTGAAAAGTCCAACCGGTGATGCTAGAACATTGGCGCAAGAAGAATGTTTCACATTTACACCCGCTGGCAAACATCATTAGCTTTATCGGTGAAAACAATGTGCAAACAATCTTCCATAGGTCACCCCCGTTACAAGACCTTAGCAGTAGAAGAGGCGACAGAAAATGCCAACACGACTCGAAACGTGCAAACAGTTGCCAGCCTTACATCCAGTGTCAGTGCCACCAAATTCTGGTACCGCCACTCCTTGCAATGTGGAATGGCTCAGCACACTCCTTTCACGTACCTGACTTCTGAAAACATCTGTGGCCAGGAATTTGTGTTTACTCCAAATCACTAACCTGGCGGGTAAATATCAAACGTTGGCTCGTGTTGGGCTCGGTGAGAAACATTTAGTGTGAACTAGCTCCACTCTACGCTGCTAAGAACAACACCGGTGAGCCATAATCGTATATTGTTATGCTTACTTCCAACCCATTCCAGCGCGGGCGCACCAGCTTGCACTAACCTTCCGGTGTTATGTAAACAATGTGCAAACTTCCCGCTTTCAATTTTCGAAAACTAACAGACAAGAACTGTTTTACTGATGTCATGTTTCCACTGGGTTCCAACTTTCGCCGACCGACGCAGCATTATTTTCGGGGCATAACACAGCATAACACACCCCCCCCCCTCCCCCTAACGCCCCCACACGCTGGAACGCTCGGAAGACGACCCAAACCCATTCACTGCCGCAAGAATCAGCAGAAAATCGTTTACTTGACCTTCACGCTACCGCAACGGCAGGGGCGGATGTTGACGGAAGCCGCGTGGAAGGTGTTTTCATTTACAAGGGTAGTGGGTTTACTGACTATGCAGTTGTTGGATAGATGTTTAGAAAACGGAAGGTAACGTTCACCACTGAAACCGATTGTCAGTTCCTTGAAGGTGTTGAAGACGGCAAAAAATTGAACCGTCTGCACTCTTCCTTTCATCGACTGGTAGTAGGAGGTCTTGCTTCTTCCTTCCGGTCCCGTACATAGGACGGACCGGTCCGAAATCATTCTACTGAAAGACAAGTAAAAGGGAAATGCACGCCATATTGCAATGCGTGCCCAAACTAGGAAGTCTAGGTTTGGAGCGTTGTTTTACCCTCTGCCCGGTTTCCCTTTTCGCACATGTGCGCAATTTCCATTACATGTTTCGGAGGCATTCCCACGCTAGCCTTACAATACAGGAACACCGATGCACTCACCCGCGGTATGCAGTTGCGCACGTGCATCGGTCCGAATGTGGGTCCTCCACGTTAACAGCGATAAGGAGCGGGAAAAGCTGCAAGTGGTGCCGGAAAAAAAAGTGCATTGCGATAATTACATGAGGCCGCGTGCGAACATGCCAGAGCCAACACCAGGCTGTTTGGACGTGGGTTTCGGTAGGTGTGTGCAACACAATGGTAAGGGTACACCGAAACATGGTAACGCGCATTTCACATTGTTTTTGCAGGTCGCAGCTTCGTTGAAGTATTATAGCGGCACATTCCCGCTGGGAGATGGCTGTTATCGTGTGATCGCCCCAATCGTCCGAAACGGTTCAATGTATACAATAAAAACGGTTTTCTCAGACGCGCGCACGTTGAAGGCGATTTGGGAGGAGTACTCGGAGACCTACGGGAATTGCAATCGAATGATAGGAAGATGAGTGGCATAATGGAATGCAAGATTCCAAAGACTGACGCAATCGGATGGGTTGGATACAGCTCGGAGGAGCTCTGGAAGTTTGAAAAATTGTTGTACATCTCCAGGCAGGAATAGGTTATCACCAAGTCCTTCTAGTGTCCCTGTAGCTCCGGATGTTTCTGAGTGTACGGCGCTGCCAACAACATTTGCGGAACTGGACTATTTCCAACTCCATGGCCAACAGGCATTCTCAGGCAATTAGCACAGAGATCCACCAGCCAGGTTGACCTCGTACGAAATGGGCAATATCCGGGGAGTTGGACGCACCGGCCAGCCAGGCAAACAGGTAACATACTACGATGTAAGCTGTATCCTCCTGCATGTGAAGCGACCTTGACAAAACTAGGAATCACGATCCCAACCTCACACACAGAACACGGTATCTCTCCGCCTCTCTGTACACTTCGAGTCCTTCCTTTCTTTTTGCACCCCCTCAACACCTACCGCCACCTTGCCTGTTTTGTGTTCAGGTTGGAAGAAGATGATGCACCATCGGAAACCGGTTTGCAACATCAGTAGTGCCTGCCTGAAAGAAGTTTTTGCGACAACAAAACCTAGGCCTGGCTGAAAGGCAGAGGACTATGCCGCCAATGGTCACGATCACACAGTCGTCCATCACCTTCCAGACCGGTAAGCGAATCATGTGTGCATGTATGTGTGTGTGTATAAATCACACAGACTGTGCATTTAAATGAGATACGGCGAGCAGTAACAACAACAAAATCCCAGAATTAATTGTATTGGTAATGGCCCGGTAACTATGGTCAATCCGGTCCCAACGCTGGACGCGAAAACCGGATGAAACGATTCTTTCAAACCGTTGCTTCGAATCGATAGATGGGTTAAGCGACTCTCGCGTTCTCCCGGACTCGCTCTCACACGACGTACACGCATAGGTTTGCGCAAAAGCCGTACGGGACAGGTGAGCTGGTGAACCGGGTGTCAGTCAGATCTTGTTCGCCATCTTGTCTATCGCCGCAGGAGCACAGAAACGGTGCCGCCGACAGTTAGTGGACCGCTCGCCATTAATCTCGGCTTGGTGTGAAATGAGTAAGTGAGGTGCAATCTTCCGCCGGCGCAGGGTTTTGCAACTGGTTGTGAAATACCTGAGAAGCTCCCTGGTACGACCTTCAACGGCACGTTCTATCGTATGACAAATGCCGAAGGTGAACTTCCCGCTACCGTCGGACATTCATCCAAATGCTGTCGGTGGTTTACGATGTATTAAATGGGAATTCCTGGCTGGCAGCTTCACGGAATCGTTGGAAACGAGACAGAAATAAATTCTAAGCTTTTTATACATCAATCAGACATTTCCTCTCCAGAACTTTAAGCGTAAATAAAAATTCTACCTATCCCAAGGTATTTTGTTGTTGTCTAATAAAACTCCGCTTCAATCACGTCTTTGCTGGAGCTATTCGCAGGATCTTTCTGTCACGCCGCCTCTAACAGCTGAGGCTCAACGTTTTTCAATGTGGTTGGCATGGGGAGGTGGGAGACCAACACGGAAAAGAGAAAAGCACAACGACCAGCATGTTTACACGAGTATTCCACGGCCAGAGTTTATTTCCACATACACACGCACACATGCTAGGGCGCGCACGCCCTCCCTATCGATCGAGAGTGGAACCTCGAACCTGAACTCCAGGCCAGAAAGATAGGAACGATATAGGAACAAGAGGAAGGAGAATAGAAAAAAAAAAACAGCGGGGTAGGTATAATAGGCGCGTTGTGTCTAATGCGTTTCGCCCTAGGGCCTCCACATCCTCCCTTGAGGGTTCGGGTCCGCGAGTTTCGTATTCCGAGCAAAACCGCCCATATAAAAGGGGGGTTGGAGCCATCACACCGATTCAAGAAAGAAATGGAAAGGCAAGAGACCAAGAAATGAGAAAGAGGAAAGCAAAAGCCCATGGCACTATGGCCATCTATGGTCGTTGATCTTTGTATGTCCTGTTTTGATCTCCTATTCTGCCAGTTGCCCTTTCGGCGCGACCACATCGCCTCCGGTTGTCCCACCATTATGGCACGTATGTGTGCGTGTGTCTCGCTTGAAATTACACCACATCCAATTCACCTTTTATCACTTTGATGGCTCCAAACACATCTCCAGCATCAGCAACAGTCAGGAATTTATGGGACGTTCGACATAAACTATTGCCGATGTCCTCCACCTCCAAAACTACTGGAGCTAAAGGTACCAAAATTGTTGCACCACATCAGCCTGTTTCTATATTGGTTGAGTTTCGCCAAACATTGCAACAGTGCGCTCCTCCACACAACTGCTACATGGCGCTGATATAGAAGACTGGAAAGTTTTGAAGACGTGCCGCACCGCAGTTCGGCAGTTTCTCGCGATTGGGAAGGCTTTCTCTTTCTTTCCTTTTTTTTTGGTTTTTCGATTTCGTTACATCTCCACAGCAGTTTCGAACACCAACGTCACCGTGGTCCGTGCGGTTTGATCATCTTCTCGGTTGATGTTTATCGATTCCAAGGTTTCCGCCCCGAGAGCGCTTGTCTAGGTTCGAGATCTTTCTTCAACTATTTTTTTCTTCAGATCATCCGAGTCGCGGTGGATTGAAATCGCCAGCTTCTTATCTTTCGTGTTCTTGTATTAATGTTGCTCCCCCTCTGACAGTATACTCTTCGTGGTCGATTCCTGTTTGCCATTCTGTACACGCTTGCCTATATTTTCCTAGGCGATTGATGTTTAGAGTTAGAGCCTATGCTCTTGGCGACTATTTCTTGCGTCTTGGGTGGAACTAATTTTTCTGAGCAGTGGGTGCTGGTTACTATGAAAAGAGTTCGTGCAGCTCCAATCTAAGTTCTTTTTCTCTGTTTATCACTCATTCGCTTCTTTCTGCAAACGCGACAGACTACGGACTCATTCACAGTTGGGCACATTCTGGGATGAATGGAAGCACCGTGCCATTGCCGGGATGGAATGGAGTACCGGACCAGGGGCTGCACTGGTGCAACAGACTTCTGCTGGTACACCATTACCCTGGTGCGAGGTCTCGTACTGCACGACATTATTCACCAAGCGTCTCAAGCGCAAGGACCGAAGCAATGAGCACGCAACCCATTATTATGTTGCTAACATTCGTACGCAGCTCATTGATCTCGAACTCGATCGCTCGCTCTCTCTCTCTCTCTCTTTTACTTTGTTCCGTTTCTTCTGCTTACATTACACCGGGATGCGGAGGCCTTGGATCGCGTTGTCACCACCAGTTGCTTTCCTTTCCACCCCAACCCCTAGCTGATACTCCTCCTCACTTCCGCCTTACTAATAACAACAGCGAGGAAGAGGAGTAGGGCGAAAATCTGTTAATTGGAGTTTCTGCCCCACCACAGTCGACCACAATTCCCTGCTAAACGAGGAGCATGGTACAGGCCGTCCACCATCAATTGACGGGATTGACTTTCCGGCATGACCTCTCCACACCGCACAACCCTTGTCTATCCCATACCATCAGCCCCCTTCACCATTGGCACCCACCGCACACGAAACGTACGGGTTTACACCGTTGCGTGTATGTGTGTGAGTGGAGCTGTAGCTGAATGCGCAAACAGAGCGAAATGTGACGCGAAGAAGATGTTGCTGTGGATGCTGTGCCACTCAGCCGCTCGTCAACATTAGCTTTGCTCAGCTCTATAGCGATCATCATCGTCATCAACCGTCTCCGAAAAAAAAGCTGGAGTTCGCTCGTCCATTTCCATACGCATTCGGTCCGTTCAGTTCCATCGCTGCGTCACAGGTAACGATGCCGTCTTAAAGTCACGGTGAAGAAGAACCAAACAAAATATCTACCAGCACAGACACACCCGCAAAATCATAAAAAAATGTACAGAAACAACTCACATATGTATCTGTGCATTCTTCTTCCAACTCCCTAAGCCGCTTACCACCTATTCTCACCCATCTTTTAGTTTACACCAGTAAGGTTAGTTTAAGCTGAGTTTAAGCCTCTTTTCGCATTTTTGTATCAAATATTTTTTTCCTCCTACTATGTGACGAGACTATTGCGACTCGAGTTGGAGACTATTGCACGTATCTACACATTCGTTTTGTGGTTGATGTCGCTGATCGCAATGTCATTCTACGACGTTCTCCTGGTGGTTGCTTTAATGAGAGTGTTTTATTAAAAAAAAACAACCTCCACCACACGCGCTTTAGGCGTTTCCCGACACTGGGTAAGCAGAGCTTATGCATTTGTACAGCTTAAACCATCTACCACCTCTCATCCCAGTCTACCCTTCTCAAATCCACCGTCACGCACACATCACAACCACAATCTGACATTATATTATTGTTTGCATTTATTGTTGTATCTTTCCCGACATTATGCGGGTTCCACTGGACTCCCTTTTGCTAGTCATTGCTCTAGAACAAATGGCAAGCAAAAGATAAACAATGTCAGCAGCAATGTTACCAACTTTTTAAGAACTATGGCAGTTTAAAGAGTAGTTGTTTTTGGTTGAAGGTTCCAAGTGCCCAATGTTCAGTGTTAACCTTGCGTTATCTGTTAGACTTAGGCAATCGCTTTGAAGTCTGTGATTGCGAAAGATCTCATTGATCTAAAGTCATCTCGCTAGGGAAATATAGCAATTATGACAAGAGAGAGAGTGAGAGAGAGACAGGGGTGGGGGGGAGGGAAGAGAACTCGGGAGTTCTTTAAGACTCTCCAAGGGATCGGAAATGCGAACACATCAATCGAAGTCGATCACCTACAGCGATAAGTCTACCATCTCTCTTTCAGCCATCCACCTTCAAGTGTGTAAGCCCTGGTAACAGCAGCAACGTCCACAGTTTGTGCCGTATTTACTCACATGCTCCGTTTGATGTTGGTCGATTGATACTTCCGGTACGATACCGGTCAGTAAACATTTTGCTCGCGACGTTTCCACAATTCGATCAAACCGATCGGGCAAAACAGGTAGAGAGATATCCATGACCATATGCTTATTAACCATTTGCCACTGGTATGCTAATGAAGCGAAAACTTCGAAACGTCTTACGCCACTCCCCTA
This sequence comes from Anopheles culicifacies, assembly GCA_000473375.1. Taxonomy (NCBI): domain Eukaryota; kingdom Metazoa; phylum Arthropoda; class Insecta; order Diptera; family Culicidae; genus Anopheles; species Anopheles culicifacies. Next base: position 60,526 of record KI422477.1, read on the forward strand.
TCATCCAGCCTTCCGAAACCTCCTTTTGCCGCACCCAAATCTGTAAGGAAGATCCTCCAAAATCGAACCCAAATCGCAACGCGAAACGAACACAATTGTTTCAGCCGTCTGTTGCTTCCCATCCCAACCCATCCCGGCAGAGAACTCGATATGCTAGATATACTGGCAAGCCGTAGACAACAGACATCAGCGACGGCAACGATGACGTTCGATTCGTGTGTGGAGCAGAAGAAGTAATAGTGAAGCAAAAAATAAAAATAACACACCAACAACAAAAATCAGACACGAAAACGTTGGGTAGATATTTGCCTACCGAGCGTGACGCGATGCGCGAAGGAACTTTCTTATTTTCCATGTCACGTTGGCCTTTTGGCCAAGCTGGGAAGCTTCGTTACAGGAGGTTGTAGCGGAGGAAAGGGAGTGGGAAGGTTTTTGAACCCTGGTGGTACGTGTGCACGGTTGCTTTCCAACACCGTCGCCAAGCGGTAATTGCGGATGTCAAGAGTATAACGCCCGCGTAACGCTTCGGTAACGCACGAGCGCACTCGCTCATAGGTAAATGGTTCACTACCGGGAACCACCTCGCTGAAGTTCGGCAATGGAACTTGTAGCTAAAGACGTTGTCCCAAAAAATCCGAAGAGAACAAACCCCAAACTCAGAGTGCAAGATATTAGGATGGTCTAAAACATGAAAAATCATGGACATCTCACTACCAGGATTTTATTCTGTTGTGAAGAATTTCACCACTAACCGGCAATATACGATTAGAAGTCTAAACCCTCCAGCAGGAGTTCCGAAAATGGACAACATTACTTCTTCGCAATGTCATGATCGATGACGGCTGCAATAAAAAAAAAACACAGCATGACAAAAAAAACATCAATTCACCACAGACTTGTGCTTTGACAACAGAAACGCGAACATAAAACTTCCCCAGCGTGTGATGGAGCGTTTTGGAGGGTGTTTCAGATGAAACTCAAAAAAAAAACCCGTTGCCCAATAGACGGAACATGAAGTTGGGAAAGAACGTAAAAACAGAGCAGGAAAAGATGGAGACGCAAACCTGCGGAATGTACCAAAGTAGACGAGGCAACGCTGGCAGAAAGTAGAACGGTACAGTTCGCGGTAGCGACTGCATACACTTCCCAGTGGATGTACGATCACGTGGGACACTCCAGCCGCTGAGAGTACGTAAAATGTGGTGTGGAGGGGGAGGGGAGCGAGAATGGTAAAGAAAGCGGCAAAAAGACAGAGAAAGAGAGATGGGGATAGAAGTAGTGGGGATATATATGTGTCCGTGTAAATGCGTGTGTGGGGTCACGCAAAGGAGGACACGCAACGAAACGGACACAGATAAAAGATAAACGCAGGTAAGTACGCGTGACTGGATCAGAACGTGACGAGCAACATTGGTGAAGAGAATACCGAGGGATGGGGTGGGTAGCCAGGGAGATTATAAGGGATAGAGCAACAACAACAGTAAAGTAGACACACAAATATATCTAACACACTTCAATTACCCAAGTCCCTAGAATGATCAATTGCAGAAGGGCAGATTAGACGAACCCGTTGAGTGACTGGCAACAAAGTAAGTGCAATCTTTGTGTTACTTACCTCGAAAGAAGCGTCCAGACCGATGAGAGCATCTATTGGATGCTGATCACTTGTGATCGATATCGGATATTGCGGGTGGTTGAAGAATGGACAGGAACTCGATGCTAAATACTTCTAACCGGCCAGGTAGATCAGTTGATGGTCGAGTTTGGTGAGTTACGACTGGTACCGTGGGGCACACGAGATCATACAATGAAATTGTGAACAACAATAAAAAAAACTCAAGCAAATAGAACCAGGACAGCGAAGGAATTCTAGAAAGTTGTGATGAAGTATGATCGGGGAATGGATTCTCTGCTCGGGGAATGACGTCCTTTTTTTTCGTCGATTGGGCTTTGATTTCTTTCGCTTCGTTCGTTACGTCCACACAACACGTTCGGGTCTACGCACACAAAGCTGCATCTGGTAACAGGATGTGGCAGAGAGGGGAACGGGATAGTACACTTGGGACCTGTACCGAATGCAGTTTGGTTCACGGTTAAGGGGTTTTGGTCTGTTGGCCGCACACGGACACGAACGCTCGCAGGTATGTGTCACCTTTGCACAAATACAAAGTAAGCTCACGCACACACACTCTATCTCTTTCTTCCTCACACACACACACACGTAAATACACACCTGAAAAACGAAGAAAACTTCTTGTTCGCTTCACAACCACAACAAGTGAGTGGGGCCGTACCGTTCTTTTCCGGCGGAACGGCGCGTCCGTTTGCCTAAGCGTCTCAGAAGCAACTGGCGTAGAGTACCAGCGATCAAGTTGCGGTGGATCAGACACCGCATACGAAGCTCCCCATTTGCTGGTATGAGGGAGGGAGGAGGAGGGTGGGGGTTGTAAGTCGCTAGAACTCGATATGCTGGACAGCTCAGCGGGTACTCGCGCAGCATCTCTCTCTCGCGTCTCATCGTTTTCCCGGGAACTCATACGTGGGCACTCGCGAGAAAGCACTACTCCCCGCAAAGATGTGGATGCTGCTGTTGGAGAGTTACGTACGCGTTATCGAGCCGGAAAGAGAATACAAAAAGAACACCCCAGCAACACCCCAGGAACACCCCGCAGGTAAATGTGTTAGGTAAATGTGTGGCAATAATAATGTTAGTAGTACATTGATTACTGATCAGGTTTTGGATTTAGGTACCATATTTCCAAACAACAATAGCGGTGAGTTCCAAAAACCAAAACAAAAAAATGTCGCTGGAAATCAACATTGAGCAAAGGGAAAGCGTGGAGTCATTTTCAATGCAGGACCGGTCCATTTCACAATATGATATCTTCAGCAATCATGCGAATCCTCATAGTAGCGACATGACACCTTTTGTGGTGATCGTTACCTTGTCTCTACTTCACGTCTCCACGTGCTCCACGTCAGTGGTCAGGCGCATCGGGCAGGGGGTTTAGTTTCCCCTGTATAGGTTGTTGGAACGGAACGTTGATCAATTTTGGAAAAAAAAACAGATCCAATCGAAAAGTATATAAATGGTTCTTCTTCGATAACTCCGAATGTCTGCATACAAACAGAACGCTTCTCCACACGCAATATCCAAAGTCAGCCTTGTAGGTAACCAAATCACTGCCAACTGTCAAACAAACGCGCAATAAATCTCGTATGATTAATTTTATGCAATCTGAGCACGATTCCTCCAAGCTTTCCTGGAAGCCCGCCGAGATCCAGTTGGAAACACTCATCCGCTATTACTATCAACTTCGCTTTATTTCCAACTCCTCCCATACCCACCTCTTAATTCCCTTTTCCCATTTTGTAGTATAATCCGCAGCATTGCCTTCAAGGTTTTTTTTTCACATGGTTCTAGAAGAAATTTCATGCTGATGTTCGTGTGCTGTGCACGCAACCTAATAGCAAGTGATCCCGCACCGAGTGTCAGCTGCAGCTGAAGTGATCTGTTTGGCGCGTAATTGAATCAGAAACAGCTTTAGAGGAGGCACATTATTCAATCAGCGGCAAACGACGCTACGAAACTGTGATGGCAGCGGTCAAGACGCTGCCGGCGGGTAGAGATCTACGCACCTTTCGCCTCTACCGCGTAACGATAGATAGTGCCGTGGTCTGCTTTCGCTCTCTCCGCCACGATTACCGCACACCGAAGCGGTACGTTTGTTAAGTGTGTGAATAACAGGAACAATATCAGCTCAAAGCGAATGAATACGGCTACAAGATCACGTTCTTTCAGGAGGTTCAATATTTCGCATATCTTAACACTCAAATAACTGAAAACCAAAACCATTCATGCCAAATCGGTTTATATTTAGTTTTTCTTTGTTATTAGCACTTCTTCATACATATATCTGTTGGCTGTTCTCAATGCCGAAACGGATTAACTTTTAAATTTTGAAAATAAAAAATCTAATTTTCATATCTCTTCGGTTGTTCACAGAGCCAAGACTTTATGACTTTTACGATTTGGAAATTTGGAAAAAAAACCTTTAAATGTCCTGATCAAGTAATTTTGTTTGTACTCTAGGTCGAAATCCAAACTGTCAAAATGAAATTATTTTTAAATGCTCCTGAAGAAGGAAACCAAACAGTACAGATTTAAATGGATTTAGAAAAAAAAATATCTTCACATTAGTGAAATGTTAAGTTTAAGTTTTTGTCGGCCAAAGACGCATCTGTACTATTGAACTTCATGATGATTTTACGTTAGATCGTTTATAATGATGTAGTGCTTCTTAACTTTTATGTATTATCATGTTTTATATATATGTATATCCCTTACATTTTCGTTTTTGTAATCCTGTTTTACTTTCAAACGCTTTCATCTTAAATTTTTGATTTGTTCTTCGTTGCCAGTTTTGAAACAATAGTAAATGTGAAACGATTTTTTCCTTTAGATAATAAAAAATGAAAGTAACATAATGAAATAAAAACTGAAATCATTCAAATACAATAGTGTTGAAGTTTTTCATTCCTGCACGTGATACGCTTTGCATGTTCGTTAAGTAAATTTTCCAATGTACGGGATAAATAGTGTACTTTACAACTACAGATTGACATAAACATATTTTCACACTTTCTTCTTATCTTATTTCTAATGTATTTCCGTTCCAACTGCTACTGCTTTTGGAATTCGAACAGTGGGCGGTTCGTCCTTATTGCCCAATACTTTCCCACATACCCAAGTATGTGTGTGTGTCGCTTGAATGCTATAATCGTGCAGAATGTGCATTGGTACGTGCAAGAAGTTAAATGGTGGAAAGGTTCGCTTGATGGTACTACTGAGGTTGATGAAAACTAGGCGTTTGTCCTGAATTATTGCTCACTTATTGCGTACTTATACGAAAACAGTCAAATTGTCAAGCTTTTTGGTACGGTTGCCGATTCAGATGAGGCTTGATGCACGACGATGGATGTATTAGTCCAAACAAATAAGTACGAGACCATGGGATACGTATTGCTACTCAGTTATGTCTAATAACTAATCTGATAACTAAAACCAAGTCTTATATATTAATGTTTCACTGCTATTGCTATTTGGGTCTAGAACAACATTGTACAATTGAAACAAGACAATAGCAATAGCAAGTTTACCTTTCTGTTTACGCTATATTTGATTTCAAAAAAAAATCAAAGCTTAAAATATATGTACAATAGAGAATAGATCAGAAATAGATACAGAATAGAAGCAAAGAATAGCTGGGATCAGGAGATTAGTTTTTAACATGAAGCTAATTTTGTTAGTTGCATTTTAGTGAAGCCGTATACGGATAATTTAAAAAATTAATCATAATTTAAAAAAAATAAGAAAATGTATAATAAATCAAATAATAAAACAGATATAAAATTTGAAGAAATGACAGCCATATTCAAAAACAAACAAAAAAAATACAAGTAGAGTACGAAAATTAAATATCCCCATTTTCCTGAGCTCAGCTGCCTCTATAGATTTGTTGACCGAAACAAGTACATCTTACGTTTTCCAGCTCTTATGCTGTTCTGTTAAACTGTATGCTGGAAAGAAGTAACGCAAGAAGGATCCCATCCAGGTTCGATCTACGTAACTAATCTTACCTAAGATCGCCTAGGCGAGTCGCCTTACCGCACTATTGCTATCTGTATACCGGACGCACACCTGTACAATACGCCCGAAACAGTGGCAAAAAATAAGTGCTCTTGTTCTTGCCCTCTGAAGATATAAAATTTGCCCCTGGATGAGGTAATTTTGTATAGCTGGGAAGCAATGAAAGTGAAGAAAGATACATTCTAAAGCGAACCAGCGCTGCGGGCTAATGCTATCGTAGTACAAACGTGCTTAATTGTATGATTCTAAATAAAACTTTTAAAAATCGATACCAATCTCGCTAGCAAACTTTAGAGTAAAGCGTACGAGTGAGGATAGTGAGTGTTGGAAAGAAAAGGGTAAAGCAATCATTGACCGAAACAACTACATCGAACGATGTCGCTGTAAGCCGCTATGCAGTAACTGCATGCAATGCTAAGGACCTTCGCTCGATGGACCCCATCCACCGTAATAAAAATAAGGAAGAATCTTACCTAGGATCGTGTTAGCGATCCGCCTTACATTCTATTGCTATCTGTCTACATGGCGCACAACACTGTACAATGTGGCCAGAGCAGTAGCCAACGTTTTGTAGTTCTGGTTCTGCTTCTTGTCGATGGATGGGGCAATTTTGGATAGATGGTGAAAGAAAACGTAACATCCAATGCGGACCAGCGCTCGTGTTACATTTTTGAAAATGGAAATTAACCTCTCTTTGACCCGTAACGCACATGGCCATGCGGATACAGTGGGTGGATTTTGAAGTGTCCCACTCAAAACCAACGCTAAAGGAACTGATCGGCATCGTTGCAATCAATATCGTTTTGACATCACACCTTCTCGTTCGTTCGATATCATCGCTGTCGTAGCCTGGTTTGGCCAACAAAAGCGGCAATAAAGATGAAATATACAAACGACAATTGCGTGATATTAAACCGATTATACTGGCTGCAACGAATACACTACAATGCCTCCTTCAATGCCGAAACAAAGCACGGGAAATTGCTTTCCAAAAGAGATGTTTCAATTTTGACTTACAACAGTCATCCAATTTACAATTTTTACTGTTAGGGATGTAAGGATAATTCACTTTCCAAATAGTTCGCCAGTATCGAAATGCCATAATCAGGAAGGGGTTTAAGAGAGGTGGAAAAATGCTAGCAAGACTGTAACGATGGTATAGTATAACCTATACCATATCATATGTGCAAATAACATACATCCTATAATTCGGCTTAAGTGCTATTGCAATCTGTTTACGTAGCTCAGGACTGTACAATAGAACTGCAACAGTAGCAAATATACTCTTCTGTTTACGCATGATTGGTCTTCAAGGACATTTAAAAAAATCAAAGGAGAACTTATAATGAAAGTAGAAAAAAATATAAACAGTTTAGACATGTTGCAATGAAAAATATTTATTTCATTTCGTCGGCACCGTATGTACGAGCAATATGTAATTTTTTTTTGTATACACAATATGTACAATAGTTATAAGCAGTGATGTACCAAATTGGGTATTTTCAATTTCGGGGAAAAAACACAAAAACAACAACAAAAACAAAACACAAAAAACAAAAAAAAAAACAAAAAGGGTGGTAAATTATCCGGGTAAATTGGATGTTTTCAATATAATGTAAAAATATGCACAGAATTTGTGCTGTATACCCAACGGTACATCACTGGTTACAAGGCATTTCTTCCTTGTATTTTACCTCATCCCGGACATAGTCGGTTTGGGTTGGTATTAATGTTGGTGTTGTTTAGCTATTGTGTGATCCAGTTCTAATTCAGTGTTTTTGATGGTTGATGGCTATGGCTCCTCTCCTGCTATGGGTATTTTGTCGGGCCTGCAACTGCAACAGAACTGCAATAAAACAAGCAACAAGCAGTGTTTAGAATGTGCTAGACAGAACACCTTGCTAAGTCTGTCTCCCTGCCCTGTTGGTGCTGTCCACAAAGGCGATTGTTTCTTCAGCAGCTTGAAACTACACATTACGTTCATAGACGCCACATAAGGGAAATGGGGAAGGATAGAAAGGAGGTTTTAGGGAAAGGATTTATAAGAACAGACCTTTGTCTCTGGCGAAGCGGAAGATAAGCCTCATGTACTCCATGTCCCAAAACATCTCGTATCGGAGTATTCGGCATGTTCCGGTCTTTGGCCATGTCCGGGGATTTTAACACATCCAGACCCATTTTTACCGCTTCTTCCTCAGTGTAATTGAAGTCCTCAACCAGACAACCGGGTATATAAATAATATAAACCCGATAGTGCGCCATATAGTCTGGGATTCTTTGCGGGTAACCGGATCTTCTTCGGACTGATTATTTGTGGAGCCTTTCTTCCAGTGCCACTTTCCTAGTGGCCGGAGCGGTGTTAGGACCTTCGCACGTGCGCTTAAAGCCATGACTATCTTTCCTTTGCTGAATCAGCATCCTGCCTCCATGGCAGAGCAAGAGACAATAGTTAAGGAGGGAAAGGGAAACCAAACTTACCTGGACGCACGATAGACACGATACACACAAGAAGATAAACGCACTACACGCTGCACTCAATAATTTCGCGGGTCTAGCCTAGCAACGCTACGATCGAAAGCACGCACAGCACAACCGTCTACCGAACGAATATCGGAGACAGGTGGAGACAGACGGAGACACAGATTAGCACACCACAGCCAAAACAACAAGCCAAATGAATCTTAAGCAAGATATTTATAGTTAGTAAAGCAGACAATTTCGGATAAAATTTCGAACAGAGGTAGAAGTATTAAAACAGAATTTGTATTGAAGCGTACAGATTAATAAAGCATAAAGTATTAAGGGTATAGATTATGCACAATATTAATGATGTTATTGGAAATAATATACGTATATATAAAAATTAGCAACCTCAGCTCAGAGCTCACACCCTTTTCCGACTTCTGTTCTTCCAATACCTACATCAAACGTTGTCGCAGCTGTTACGCAGAAACTGCATGCTGGTATGGAACTTCGCACGATGGGGCCCTATCCATCATCGAGTCCTAGAAACTAAAGATTCCTACCTAAGACCGTCCTAACAGTCCTCCTTACATTCCTATTGCTATCTGTCTACCCGGCAACGCTGCTGTACAATGCGGCCGGAACAGTAGCAAAATAATGAAAAATTGATTGTTTTGAGTTGCTCTATATAATAGATGTAAATGGAGTCGGGTAATTTTGTAAAGAAGGAAAAGGCAGTTGAACCAGGCGTCGGAAGCGTACCAATGCCGCAGCTAACACATGTTTGTAGGCTGCTGCGTTGGCCATTTAAAAACAAAATAAACGAATATACAGCATGAGTGGTGCAAATCAATTAGGGCAAAACCATATGAAAATGGGTTGACCATGTTAAAATACACTTTTTTTAAGGGATTTGTAACAGGTCGAGAGCTGCCCCGTGCCTTTGCAAGGAAGCTCGTAATTTACAGATGCTTAAATTTTACAGAAAATATAAATAAAATCGGCAATAATTACTGCCGTATTTTAATTGCACAATCCAAGTTTGTCCATTGTGTGTCGTTTAAAATATGATTTCAATTGTTTGATTTAAAATAAATCTGTTTTGCTTTGTTGAATTACTATCTTGAAGATATTAGGTTTGCCAAGATTCGTAGCTGAACAGCGTACGTTTCTCGCTATAAAACAATAAAAAAAAACCTGTATATAAAAGATATTTTTTTGCAATATGTCCCGGTTGGTTTAGCATCCGTAAATTCCGAAGTGCCTAGAAAGTTTTGTGGCGATTGCAGCTTAAAATAATTGCTTACTCTAATTAGGGTAAATAACAAGAGCCCATGGTCTCGTGACGTTCGGTCTTACATACAGAATGTCTTCGGCATCGCGATACACAAAAACCTGCACCCAAACCGACTCCCAATACAACTTGCCCATGCCAAAATATAAATGTTACTCTGCACGATAGAAATCTTAAACTGAATTTACGGTTATTCTGCGTGGAAGTTAAAGTAAGTAGTTAATAAGCAGTTAGTTCCTTTTAGCTCTGTCTTGTGACCAAGCAAACCGTGCGTCATGCAGTACACGGAGCTTGTACAAATAATCAAGAAAGCTATTTCCTTTCCTTAGCCTGCGTGTTAAGCTTACTTGCACATATGTATATAGCAAGTTTATCGTCTGTACCTCAAGTGTACACACACATACCAGAGAGAGAGAGTACGATCATTCAGACAGCGGTATCGTCGCGTTCAGATCTGCCGCGCATAGAGCCTTACGCTGTACCGGTTGAAGCCACGACCGGAACGGGAACGCTGCGAGCCACCAAAATGGCTGGGCGGATCGCGATAGTGGCCACTGCTGCTGCCACCAACACCACTACCGCCGCTCCCACTCCCGACCGGACCGACTCCGCCTCCACCGCTAGACAGTCCGTGGCCAAAGTGTTTTCCACCGCCGGGACCGTTTCCGCCTCCCCCTCCATCATGCATCTGGGACGAACCAGCCGACGTCCAGCAGTTGGAACCACCTCCAATGCTGCCACCAACACCACCGCCACCATTTCCACCACTATTTCCGCCGGGCGCACCTTGCCAATGGCCACCGTTGCCACCGGATCCACCGCCGCCGTTGGAGTTTCCCCCACCCGGTCCGCCACCTCCGCCACCTCCACCTCCAGAGCGAGCACCACGGTCGGGAAAGTTGCGCCCACGGCTGCGGTTCGTGCCACGGATAGTGATGATATCGCGCGACAGCTTATTGTAACCGGTCGGTCCGGTTGGTTGTGCGCCGCATGTTTCCAGCGCAAGAAAATCATCCACGTGCAACGAAGGTGGCCGGGAGGTGTTGGGTGGTCGCGAACGGAACAGATCTCCACGGGTGGTCGGTGTACGCGAAAACCCACGACCACGTAACGGTGTTGCTGAATGGTAGAGTATGAACAATTAGTACACAAAAATGGTTTGTTTATCAATCATTTAATAATTTTACTACCGAAAATTTTCTTCTCCGGACGTCCCGTACTCGGTTCAACTTCGACACGCCGCGTCCGGAAGCATGGTGCGGTCGTCAACCGGTCCCTATTTGAGTGCGGTGACGCAGACAGATGCAACAAGCGTTTGCAATCCGCGGTAAGGTTAGTGTCGCCCGACAGACACACCTTGGCCAGATCCTGCAGATCGCAGGGAATCTGTTCGCGTTCCAGATCGTCGTCGCATGGTGTGAAACCAAACCAATCCGTTGCCTTCAGCTGATCCTCACAATCTTCGCTCAGTAGGTAAACGCTGCGCGAACCGTACTGCGTTACGATACCTTCCGCTTGCGGTAACGGATCGACACTAACCGTACTCCAGTCGATTGGTGTTGATGAAGCTGCCTTGCCCTGGTCCGACTTAACGCTTGATATTTCCATCTTCAATTGCGTCTGCAGGAAGGTAAGATTATCGCCCAAACTGTCCGTTGTTGTAGTTGTTGATTCCGGTAAAGCAGTAGTGTCCATGGCAGCCGGGGACCCATTTAGCTCTGACGGCGATTCCTTGGTGTGGGAATCTCCCTTAAAAAGAGCCATCAACTCTTCCACAAACGTAAGCATTTGCTGGAACACATCCTCATCACCAGACTCGTACAGTGGCATCAGCTGACCGAGCTGTTCCAACGACAGCTTTACGGTACGCTTCGGCAAGTTTGCGCAACCGTCGTTCTCGAACGAGACGAGCGACCGCCAGAAGTCACACAGCAGCGCAAACAATGTCCTGTACGTGTCCGGACTTTCTTTTGCTTTGCGCAAAAATTTGTGTAACACCGCACACCATCCATCCCGCTTGCGCATTATATTGGACATCAGTATGACATATGTGGTGCTGGAAGGCAATATAAGAACACACACAAACACAATAAATAAATAAGATCGATATCACCCACCACCAAAAACATCTTCTTTGTTGATTTGATTTGGAACGTGGAAAAAAGGTTACTGATGAATTAGAAGGTTATTAATTAAATTAAAATTAGAACCTAGCGGCACATTACTTACTCATGCTCGGTTAACAGCAGCATTGTGCGCAGACCAGCCATTAGCACTCCCATTCCAATATCTACGCAGGACAGGTTAAAGGTACAGGCAGCACAGAACGACTCGATGATGTCCTTTGGTGGTAGCGAGCAGGCCAACTGCAGTGCCGGATCGATGGTGTCGCCAAACATGAGCGCAATTTCGGCATCGAACAAGCTTTGGAACGTCAGGTAGATGTGCTGTTGCGTTTGCTGGTGAGCCGGTGTTTGGCCCGGATTTAGCAACACTCCCATCAGTATGTCCATGATGCGTCCCGGCAGTATCGACAGTACCGAGATTTTTACCGACGCATGGCACACGAGCGTTGCCAGGAAGCTTACCAACCGTGCATGGCTAGTGCTGGCCAAACCGCACGGCAACAGCTGCTCCTGTACGATCAAATCGGCCAGTGATTTGGAGATGAGCAGCGTCATGTTCGGTGCGAGGTCGGAAAGCTGAAGACATACGCGACTGAGTACGGCCAGCAGTGGTGTGTAGCTCGAGGTGCAGAGAGTTTGGATCAGTTCACCAATCGCCGGACTTTGAGGATGAAGATGGGCCGACCAGAGTTGCCGCTCCTGAATCAACCGGCTAAGTTCGGCTGGCTGCAGTGGCTGCCGGCAGTGAATGGGCAGCGGCAATGGGAGTAGCTCCGACAGCACCAGCAACCCGGGCAGGAAGTAGTTGGGCCCAGCTAGGGTAAATCGTACCAGCTCGCCCACCATCTGCGTCCAAAGGCTACGGTGTACGTTGTTCGTGTCGAGCCCTTCGGGTGGTGTAGGTTGCGTGTAGGCAAGCAGTATTCGTACAACTTCCCGCTGGACCTGCCGTGCATCGCATCCGGCCGCCGAATGTATCGGTACGCACTGCATGAGCGTGTACGTGCGCAGCAAAGGCTCGATGAGCGTCAGATCGCGGAACTCCGTGTTCCGACACTCGATCAGGTAGGTGACGAGTTTGCGCAGGATGTAAACGAGCGGACAGAGTAGCTGCGTAAGCAGTACACCTTGCTGACTCGCCAAACTGGACGTGTGTATTGCAGGCTGATCGAAATGATGCGTCAACTTGTCCAGGATGGCCAGCAGCAGTGCCTGCCCGTCGGCCGAATAGAATTGGAGCAGTGTGTACTTGTACTTAAACTCGGCGTGTCCACCTGGCTGCTCGTAATCGTCGTACGGTGGTATACCGAGCAACCGGACCAACCGGAGCGCCGTTATGAGATCGCCCGGAAACGCCGTTACGTACTCGAGACTTCGGCGCATCAGTTCCACCAGCGGTGTAATGTCGATGTACGCAAACAGATCGTGCAGTTCGAGCGGCTTCAAATAGACGGCCAGTTCTTGCAAGATGGCGCTCACACCCGGCTCAAACTGATCGTGTTGTTTCACCAGTGCGAGCAGCGCAGGACCGTGTTGTGCCAGATACCCAACCGCTTCACCATGCCGTACCGTACAATCCACCAGATCTACACAATATCCAACGATCGGGGATTTGTGCTTGGTAGCAGCCGCAGTAAGAACGCTCCCTGTTCCATCCTCCTTCGATGCCGCACGTTGCTCTTTTTCGATCAGCTCGAGCAGCACGGCCAAATTATCGTCCATCGACAGGACCTCCACTACGAAGCGTCTCCCCGCACCGCATGCCAGCTCGTACAGGTCGTGCAAATGTTCCACCAAACGGTCACGCTCCAACTCGATCTCATCGCTGCTCTGGGAGACGGACTGGGAGCTGTCTCCGCCGCCGCGCACCACCACACCCGTGCTAGCGATTGCGTCCAGATGATATATGGTTTGCACCTTGTACACCAGTTCCACGCCCAGCAGTTGCGGTCGGGACAGTTCCGCAATGGTGACCTCATCTGCCACGGTCGCCTCATCGCATCCTCCATTCGTAGCCGCGGGCAATCGCTGGAATAGCCATCGCAGTAACAGATTCGTGAACGGTAAGCTATCCACCAGGTAACGTAGCTTCGGTATGCTCTTCAGCATGCAAGCGAGTAGGTTGTATATCAGCTCACACAGTGCTGGTGGTGTGATGCTTAGATCGAGCAGCAACACCAACGACTCCACCAGGCGATGTATTTTGAAGAACTGCACCACGGTACGGCTGACATTCAGCGAGGACGCAATGTCCTTATGGATCTCAAACTTTGCCGACACCGGTAGGAAGCGTTTCGGTTGTGCCAACGACACTTCCTGCAGTGAGATCGCACTCGTCAGCTCTGTTAGGGCGCTACGCAGGAGTTCCAGCAGGTCTTGATCGCTTACGAGCTGATGTTCCTGCTGTCCATCTCCGGCCCGTACGTACAGCTGCTCGACGGTGCTGTGGATCAGCTCCAGATTCTCGTACAGCGAAATTTTGCGCAACAACGACTTAAGCGCAAAGCTTATCCGCGTCGATGGATTTTCCTGCAGCAGATCTAGCAGTATCTGGTACCCATTGTACGACGGTGACAGAAAGTAATGAACAGCGTTGCGCGTATCCAAACACGCATAGATGGTGCGTATTATCATCAGCTTGATGGAGAGTGCCATGTGTGGCTGCGAGTACAGTCCCAGCAGTCGATCGAACAGAATGAAATGATCCTGAGTGTGAAGTAGTAGCCCAATAAACGATTCATGTGGGCCAAGAAATTCGGCCAACCGAATTCCACTCTTCATGTGACGCAGCTTAAACGCGGGTTGCGGTTGTACCATCGCTCGCTCGAAATCCAACCCAACGCAGATGCAGTTTACGAGTCGATCCGTAACGCCTACCCATTCGGCACGTATCCAACGTTCCAGCTGCTGCTGAAAAGCATCCCTCACGTCATCCTTCGCCAGCAGCTGTCCCAGCACGTGCACCAACTGTTCAGCATAGTCAACGAAGCGTTCTTTCCATTCGGCACTTTCCTGTTCGAATCGAGCAGTTGCTTCCCGCCCATATCGGCCCTGTCCGAGCAGTTGCTCGAACTGACGCATTAGTTTCTGCTCGCCATGGCCCAGTAGACGGACGAGATCCGTTTCCTCACCGTTCGTTCCAGGATGGACGTACCGTTCCAGTGTCGCCGAAAATGGATCAAACTGTTTGTTGAGTGCCTCGTCGACGGGTTCATACCCACCACTGGCAATACCGCCCGTTACCGCTGCACCACCGTCCGCCTCGAAATCGAAGTCTTCTGGTATTTCTTCATCGCTCAGAATCGGTTCGAACTGTTCCGTCACAGAGATGGCATCCTCATCCGGTAGATTGGTCGGAACATTCAGCATGGTCGTCGGAGATGCTACCGGTGTTAATACGACCGTAGCAGTATCGCACACGGACGGAAGACTGTGCACTTGCGGTGGTGGTGAAATAACACGCTCCGGTTGCTGCTGTTGATGGTGGTGATGGTGATGATGGGATGGTAACTGATGTGTAGAATGGTGCGTATGCCCGTGTCCATGTTGATAGTGGTGGTGGGCATGTGGTTGATGGTGATGTTGATGCTGATGCTGTGATGAACTGCGACTGCCGGAAGGATGTTGTTTTCCCGTTTGCGGCTGCTGCTGCTGCCGGATAGTTTCGATCGCCGGTTCCATCATGTGCATACTGCGCTTACCACCATATTTGCCGTTCGTACGATGGAAGCTACCGTCCATCTCGATATCGTCATCGAGATCATCATCCACGTCCTCTACGTCGTCGACAACCTCTTCCTCATCCGGTGACGATTCGTTGCGATCCGGTGAACGTGGTCGGCGTGGTGAGTCGATCGGTGAGCGGGGCCGGGGGCGTCGATCTTCTTTCTCCATCCGCTCAAACGATGGTTCACGGCGCAGCCGTTCGAATGAACCGCTTCGCATCCTCCGCGAGCATCGATGCGTTACCGCAGACACCACAGATGACGGTGTCGGTGGGGGCAGTGGCGGATGGGACGGTGGAGCTGACTGCTGTTCACCATAGTCCGGGCTGCGCGACCACTGCTCGCGCTGCTTGATACCTCCTCCGCAGCTACCGGTTCCACCCGTCGTCAGAGGGCCATAATCTTTGCACAGACTTGGCGAGCGTGATGAAAACTCTTCCCGGCTGCTGTGACGTCGCGTGCGAGGTGATGATCGTTCGTACGCATACGGTGGAGCGGCCGGTTCGACTGGACGCGCCGAGGTAATGCACGCTTTGCTGCGTTTTTCCGGCAGCGGTGGTTCACAGTCACCGGGCAGTATCTTGCCCGCCTCGAGCGGTTCGTATATGGGTTCGGGTGGGCTCGCAGCACTCGCCGGCAGTGGATGGGTAATGACGGCAGCGGCTGCTGCCGCCGCCCGACGTGCATACGGCCGTGGGTCTTTCGGTGCATCTTCGCTGTCGTCTTCCGGATATTCCTTTTGTACAAACATCGTCTCCGACGGGTGTGTCGTGACAAGTACGGGTAGCGGCGGCTCCGGTATCCAATCGCCGCCACCACACGTCGGTTCCGCAATGCCGCCCCCGGCCCCACCATGATGGTGAAGATGGTGGGGATGATGCAGCACATGCTGGTGATGATGATGGTCCGGCACAACGAGCAGCTGCTCGTTCGGCTGGGGCGTTGTTTCGCGCGGTGAAACAATCGGCTCGGCGATGCTCGTCGTCAGTATACCGTACACAGCAAGCGTCATTGTCGTGTACCAGCCCTTTAACACCAACCCATCGGTTGGGATGCGACGCACGAACTCATCGTTCGGTCCCGTGCCCGGCCCACCGCCACACTGCAGATGGATGCAATTGTTCTGGTTGTATTCCAGCTCACCGAGGCTCTCGAAGATCGGTGCGCCCGGTTTGCCTAGGTCGTTCACGTACAGCTGTATGTGGAAGTTGGACGGGTTTGTGGCGCCCAACCGTACGCCGCCCGGAAAGTCGGCATGGACTCGTGCCCCAAGCGGAATGATGCGCACTTCCGTAATGTACACTGGTTTCGGAAACTGCACCAGATCCAGATTTTGCTAAAAACAAAAAGGCAATACAAAGAGATGAATAAATGTTTGCGTTGCTCACGCAAAGCAAGCTTGCAATTCGCAGCAGATGACGACGCTCGGATGACGCCCAGATGACGCCAAATCCAGCATCCATTTTGCGCAAGACGCCATGTTAGCAACAGATTTTATTGCTTTCTTACCAATTGCGCTTTAGCGCTGTTCGCCCCCATGGAGCAGGGTTTATTGTTGCAATGGTTTTATGGTCTTGTTTTTTTTTTTTGCGTCCTTTGGACACCATTCGGATGCATGTGTATTGGTGTGGTTTGAGCTGGAATAGTTGATCGTTGATGAATCATAAAGTCGAACATGATCGAGCATGCATACCCATTCGAAGGGGCTACAAAGGGCCATAAAACTCATGACACAACCGGAAAGGGATGACGCATTATCGAAGGAATGCAAGGGTTTTTTTTCTCTGGCCGACTTGTTTGTCATATATTGGAGTGCATGAAGTCACACCATTAATTCTTGCTCAAATTCGGCAGGTCCACCAAATTTTATCTCTATATTTGCTATTGATACAGTTAAGTTTCCATGTAGGAAAACCATCCTCCCATTTCAACTTTATAATCTTAGATAGAAAAGGCGTGAATATACATGCAAAAATACAATAACTTGTTTGCTCTATTGTTTTATACAACTTGCGCACCTAAAGCCGGTTAACTTTAGAAAAACAAACATTATGCGTGTCTTTTTCTTTCCCTACAAAGCCCTGTCCCCCTTCGCTTGAGTGCATCGGTGCGAATGTGTGCGAACGGAATTGGGGACGCTTATGCGTCTACAGGAGGTCCATCCCGGATTACCGTCCCAAAAAGCCGGAAAATGTTGTACCGAAAACTGCATAATGTCTAAGCTTACCTCGTACGTATCGTGAGAAAATGTGTCGAAAAACAGAAGCTCTGGCAGTTCGACCTCCATCTTCTGCAAATGCACCAACGCCCTTGCGAACACAAACCAAGAGAAAGGGCAACTCCTCACTGCACTGCACTACATCACTAACATTGCAGAACACTAAAGCGAAACGACTTGATCACAACTGATTCACCAACAAATGCTGAATGAGGCAAATTTGCCCACTATGAACAGTTTTAATTCCTATGCTGCGGATACGATCGCTGGCTTGGGACGCCCGTTTTATGACCAGGAAGTGAATGTTGACATTTGCAATGTCAAATGTGACAACCAACGCGCATATAGACAAGGTGTGTTTCATCATTTCCCAAGTACCAAGCTGTGCTATTGTGTTATTGCACTGATATTAAACTTGTTTTTTTCTGTAAATCGATAGATTTATTTATACATCCAATAATCACCAGAAGTTTCACCAATATCTCTTTCAGGTGGACGAAAAACTCTGCTAAAATGATTGTTTTTCTCCTTCTGAAATGTCAAATCGTCTCGCTAGTTGCCTCAGTCAATCCAAACCGGGAAATTCAAGTGAGACGTCAAATTTTAATATTATGGATGTTTATGATGAAGCCGTTAGATTGTGATGCGATCGCATTTCACTTGGGTGTGATCTAAACAATTGAATACATAGATTAAAAATCATTAACGCTGAATGCATTTCAGAATTTTTTTGATGATGACAAGCCCCTAAACATCCGGAAGGTATTTGCACCTGGGAAAGCAAATAACGCCTAAAAAAGTTAATCAAAGGAAAGCAGATAACGCCTAAAATCGCTTGCATTCGCTCATGAAGTTAGTTTGGACAAAGATCTCTCCATGCATCGTCTTACGAAAGCAGCTAGGAAGGTTTCTCGAGCGTTTGCGCTTGCTGAAATTATATAGTTTCTATACAGTGGCGGATCAAGCTCTTTGGAGGCACGGCAGATGAGGCCCCCAGCATTATGACTCATTTCATTCTGCTCAGACCGTCTCATGTTGTCTATGCAATCAACGCATGCAAGATCTGATGGATTGGCGAATAGAAGATGCCCAAAAAAATTATAACTCTGTGTGATGGATTTACTCTCTCTAGCGCTAGGTTGGAGCAGAGGGGGAATTTAGTAGATTAAGCGGCTGCGCGAGTCAAGATTTCGGAAAGAAACCCGCGCTCGCAAAACGAGTAGTTCACACGGTACAACACCTTAGTACATCAAACGACAATGTTACAACAATACTGCATTTAAAAGTTGCCATCGATAGTGGAATATTGCGACGGTTATTAAAACTGTTAATACGGTTAATAAAACGACCAGAAGGTTGGGTAGCTTTTGTAGGTTTCATTTTTAACATTTATTAGCACTCCGTTGGAGAAGCTTTCTTCGCTGATGTAATTATATCACATTTCATACACGTATGTTTTGTTGAACAATGTTTTACTAGTTCCACTACTGTTTGAGTAAATTCATACGATACATTTCTTGGTTGCACGCATATCATCAAGTTAGACTAGACTGGAAAATCTTTTTAACTCGGGTAACGATCGCACGGAACTGAAGCGGTAATAGGATGTTAAACTGAAAACCAAATGTGCATGTAAAGTTGTTTTGTTTTATGAATTTCATCACGTAAACGATATTGCTTCCCATTAAAACATGATTAAAATTCATACACTCAAATTAATATCCTTGAAACAAACACAAAACCTCTGTGTTTTAGTAGAGTGTTTTTCAAAATGATAACGCATCTGTTCCTGCTACATTCAATGTAGTGTTCACAACGAGTCGAATTAATATTGCTGGGTATGATGATTTAATCCGCATTGTTTAAAACTCATTCCGCTTTCCGCCGTACTGGATCAAATCAGATGTAAAAGAAGTATTGGGTAGTTGGACATGGATCCTCGGCAAAACTATGTCTTCTAACAACTAGGTTGATTAAATTAAAGAAATAACACATAATTGAAATAATTACAGAAACAAGGGGCGCTTACGGTAGCCCTTCGCGGGATGGCACCAGGGTTAAAACAGTAAAAACGTAAGCGAGCAAACGTCGCGCCGGAAATTGATTTTCCAACCCTGGGAAACAAGGAACCTGATGCTCATAAATTGTTCAGTTCCTCTGAGTTGAGCATTTCGAAATCGCTATCCTCGTCCGCATCGGTCGATTCGTCGTCTTCCTCCTCTGGCACCTGAACCGTTTGCCCCCGTAGCGCCTGTATCGTGCTACCGATCGTGGCCACCAGTGGATGTCGTGGATCGAAACCAACCGACTGAAGAATGCTGTTTTGCTGCTGCGGTTGCTGCTGAAGCGCACCGGCGTCTAGTAAACGTTTACACATCGTGTCCATCAGGATGTTGCTTGCAAGGGTACCGGTGGCCATCATCATCACGTCCGGTTGCTGCCTGTTGCCTGTTGCGGTACGTCGACTCACGGCATCCACCTCGTCATTGAAGCACAGGCCACGCGACATGTTGTCATCCGAGTCGGAGGAACTGTTCGCGTTGAAGTGACTGCTCTTGAACTCGATCGGCTTTTCACCGTGCTGTTTCGTGTGTAACCGACCGGTTGCTGTCTTTCTCACCACAGGACCCTCGGGGCAGAACAGTTCGTCGCTGCTGGAACCGCTCAGTTCGGCCGATTCGAAATCGTTGCTGTTCGCTTCTGGTATGAGCGTTTTAAGGTAAAGTTCTTCGTCCTCTTCGGCATTGTTTTTGCTGACTGCACCGGATGCAAATCCTTCAACCAGCCGGTTCGTATCTACACCCTGTTCACCGACTTCCTGCAACAGGACGCGATTTACCTCCGTCAGTTCCGGTACGAACTCGTCAATCTCCTGCTCAGTTATTGTGTCGCGCAAACCTAAAATTATAATCATGTGATGTAGCAAGCAGCGATATGGATTTTTAAATACTGTATAACAAACTAAAAAAAATCAAAACAGTATACTCACTTGGTGGATTGCTGAACGTACCTGCAGTGCCCAACTGCCATCGATCCCAGTACACTAGCAACCCCGCCATTGCTAGGGATAGCCACAGTGGTAATACGTTAAACACTAAGTAGATAAGCGCTAGCACGCCCGCCACGCTTCCGATCACAGTACTGATCGGTCGAGTTGTCCGATGCGCCCAGATCTTCGAACAGATTTCACCCAAAGGGGAAGTTTTTATCGATGGGCACGCTTCCATTACTGGGCGATCCCAAAGAAATCCAATCGCAACCACAAACAGAATACTGAATGGGCGAAATTCGGGCCTATATTTCAAATAGAAAGTGAATTAGAAACTATTACATTGCGATGATTTAGAACCAATTTAATAGCTACTATCATAATGAGAGTCATTCAGCACTTTATAATATTTTTTTTAATTATAATTCAAGTTAATGTATGCAAGCAGCATGCTTACCAGAGCATGTGTAGTACGTATATAAGGGCCATCGGACTGATGATTCCTCCAGCTTTAAACCATGCTATACCTTGATGTACACCGCCGGTCAGTTTGACCATTTTCTCCCTTACCATCTGCATGCTGCAAGATAAAGGGAACAGGTAAACGGAACTGCTGTAAGTAAATCGACAATCGAATGCTGTACGGTGCGATAAATGGAACGATATGAGATCGCAAAAACAACAACAGGAAGGGCATCAAGACGTCAAGACAAAGGGCATTTTGGGCGCACCGAGTTGACGCATTTCGCGCAAGACTTGTTTGCTGGCCCACGGTTACGACGCACATGATGCGACGTGTTTCTGGTTTCCCCTTCCTGGGGACACGCGTTTTGTTCGCCACCCATCAGAGACAGTTTCCGTCTTAGTCATCCGCGCGCACGGATGAGGATGCTTGCAACTGCGAAACGCGTAAAAATCTCGTTTTAAAAATAACTAACCGCGTTGCTTTCCACCAGGTTTTGACCCATTTCTTATGATGCTTACCCTGTTCGGTTTGCTGGCGAAACAACAAAGAGCAAATTAGTGTGCTTCTGCGGAGGGTGAATCCTTTAAGAGAGTTTGTCCGGTTGGTATGGTTTAAGCATGGAATTTGTGCCAGACCTTGTACCAGTTGTCCCAATCGAAGGTAACATTTGATTGTAACGAACCATAAATTTTACGTCTGATGTGTGCGGGTACATGCTCTTCTGCTACAGATTGTTCACATTCTTTTTTGATTCGGGCATGGTCCACGCGGGAAAATCTAGTATTTTGCGGCTTGCTTTGAATGGTAGTAATTTTTTTTTGTTCAACCTTAGACCCCCCTTCTCCTTCCCAAATGGCACGAAGGCTGATTAGTCGTTTCAGTCAGTAGCACCGTACACGCGCGCCTTTCTAATTCGCAACGCATTTTATCTGCGGACACTGCGTACATGCGAGCTAGCACTGCTTCACATACGGTCGAAACACACCCACAACGCAGCCGTCAACAGTGTAGAACGCGATGGCATTGGCCTTGATTCCGTTGCGAAACGTAATTTCTTGTTTACCAACTTCGCGTTATCAGCTCACGCGCTGGAATCGTACCGTGGGAGGGATTCTGATTGAGTAACTTAGAACTCCCAACATCCCGATCTCCTCCTTCTCCTCTTATTTCACTGTTTTGATTTACACAAGGCGCAGGGAAGTGGGCAGGTAATTGCTAAGCGGGAATTACGAAAATGTCACCGTACCGTTTTCATAACAAAGAGCAACACAGAACGGCAGCAGTGCAGAAAATATGGAGGCACACTTATTTACCTTCACAAGTACACAGCACTGCTAGGAATCGTTTACTATCGTTTTCCGGGTGCCAGATGTTTTTCGCTTTTTGTTGGTTGATCGTGTCGTTGGCAGCTAAAGGCAATGGCGCCTGTGTTGTGAATGTATGGTAAATTTTACACCCGCCCGGAAAATGGGTGTCTCCTGTATTTATTTTTCACCTACTACGAAGCGGAGTACTTCAAAGTCAACTGAGCGAGAGCTCCACGGCGGTGAGCAGGTTTTGTCCGTTCGTTTTCATTTCGGTTTTGGGGATAAAAGACGTGACAGCTGACAGATTCCCAATTGACAGATGCAGAACGTGACCAAGGTGTATCGATTGTTGTGGTGCGGATGATATTTGGCTCCGTCTACACGACCAGCGCAAGACATTGCTATGAAACTCCGATTATCCGGATACTATTTAACCGGATATCAGATAATCCGTGCAGTTCAAAAATTACAATTTGAAGTCAATTATATATAAATTAACTGCAAAACTTAAGAGCTATTTACGGATTGCTTCAATATGCTCTATATTAATCAGCAAAAGAAGATGGTCATCCGCTGATCCGATCAGGGTCGAGTTCTGATGAGTACGGATAAACAGCGTTCCCCTGTAAAACTTCACGTTTATCTAAGCATAAGGCTATCAATGCTGTGAATTAACTTTTCATTATTTCTTTCCTTGTGTTTCTATCTTAATTTTGTGTTTGTTCCTACAGAATCGACTTTTTGGCCAATTAATCCTACTATGCTCAGAAGAGAGAGAAAAAAATAGAAACAGTAAATTTGTTGCTTTCTCATTAGAAATATTGCGTCTCAAAAGCTAACGCAAGCACATTTTATTTTCCTAGGAGCGTTTCTTTTTCGACATTCCTTCATATTTTCTTTTTGATGTGTGCATAATACAAATGTAAGTCTTTGGTTTCATCACGCCTACTGCACTACGATTGTGATCTGTGTCTCGTTTGAGGGTCGCTCAGCCTGAATTTGCCACTGTCTGATATACAATGATACAATGTGTTTTACTGCTATAGATATTTTGGTACTATATCATCTATGAGTTCAGTTCAGCGATACAGCACGCACAGGTTAACTTTTTTTTGCTACGTTCTGGTTCGCTTATCGGTTCTGTGGATCCGTCATTAGGGAACATTCCGAGATTATGAGTCTTACATTTTAAACGCTTCCGTTGCAAGCACTTGGTTTGTTTGGTTACTATGTTTTTTCCACATTACTTAATTATCCAGTTTCGTTTCATAACTTTGCTTCGGTATGTCAGTTGAACGATACGCGGTTGCCTACTTTACGCGATTCCTAATTGATATTGAGCTACGAAACAAAACGCTCTACTAAAACGATAAAGATAAATACTCAACAATGCCCTCTTATTACCTACTGTTTGCAAACCGAAGGAAAAGATGTAAAAAATTTCAACAAAAACCATGCGAAGAATTGGAATAGAATTAAAAACTTCTACAACACGTGTTGGAAGATCGTCGTACGCTGTACGTATGAAATGATTCAGCTAAAGTAAAACGAATTAGCTACAAAATTTGAAACAGTTTGAGTTCTATTCTTCGCTAATGAGCGATTATTCTGAATCTCCGCGGAAGATCTTACGCACGCCTAAATTTCCTTCACCCCACAACGGTATTTGTGAACCCCCGCTAATCTTGTATTCTATTGTATTCCGTTCTCAGGCCGCAGTGGAATAAGGGGTTTTGCGTCATACATGCAGTTCATCCGGAACTAACACGTGTTTATCCTTTTACGGCTATTGCTTTTTTTTCAGTGCAGATTTCCGAACAACGCAACCGGAATGGTTTGCGGTGCGCGCGGTTTTGTACGACCTTACACTAGGGGCACTTTTGTAACGCTAAAGCCTAGTTATCATTAAAAGCTCTATTTATAACTAAATTATTACTTTCTTCTCTCTAATAGTTACACCTCTTTCTCAGGCAGTTTGTGATGCGCTGTTCGATCTGTTTCTCGCGCTAAATGTAAGGCTTCGTACGGATGATAGGCTTGACCGCGGTTTGTCATTAATTCCATCTCAGTTTTGCAATGTCTTTTTTACTCCGTTTGATTCTAGAAACTCCATTCGAAAACCATCCCACTTTTAGAAGGCTTCGTGTTGCTTACGCTATAGCCATAAGTATAATATTTGATAATATTGACGGCAGAAAATGTGATTTTGTTATTCAGCATTTAGCATGCGATTTAAGAAAAAACTTGGTAGAACAAGCAACAAATTATGTTAAAAAAAATCATGTTATTTTTACTGAAGAGAATTAAACGTTGCAAAAATTTTCACTCGTATTTCGTCGCCGGTTAAAGTCGCCATTAAAGCGAGTAGAAACTGCAAATGTACACGATCAGAACTTATATTCTCACAGCGTACAGTAAAACCAAACGATAGAAAGAGCGCGGATAAGTCTATCGTCTATACAAAGCTTAATATCGCATTCGTTAATATCGCACCTATGAGTATATAAAGCGGGATAATAAAATTAGTACAGACTCACGCCAGTTGTACACCGGCAAAGGCAATGGCAGTGTAGCCTTCATAAAAAACACTGACTCTCATTAATAGTTGCACTTAGACAAATTTTTCGTTAGAAACAAACTAGAAAGTAAATTCCATTTGCAGTTGATACAGTGCATTAATTGATGAGACGATTGTTGTATTTTTGCTATATAAATAAGAGAAAAAAGGAAAACTAGCGAAATAATGGTAATGGGACCGGCACAGCGGGTGTCCGAAACGTAACTTGAGCAGATATTACTGGACTATCCTAGAAGCAACAAGCGTTAACATTCAGTGGAGTTTTCCAGCAGTTTCGTGTCAGATTGGTGTTGAATAAAAGTTGCATTAAAACAAAAATGAAAGCCTTATTGTTCCGGCATAACCGTGCAGGGTAAAGCATAGTTTCTATCTTGAGTATGTAATAAGGGTAAATTTAAGAGATAGAGAGAATAAGAGAGAACGAGAGATATAAAGTTAAGATATAGTTTTGTTTTATCGAAGGGTGGGTGTGTGCAATGGAAGATCCGAGATAATGATTATTACTATCTTAAGGATTTCGCGAATGCGGCTAGGTGTGGTGAACCGCATCACTGAGCATTGGTAGTATAATGTGATCCCATTGTGATTCGACTATGCAGGGGGTGTGCAAGGGGACGAAAAACCTTTACGTAGCATTAGCGCATAAAACGCTGTCCCCCCTTTGTAGCACATTCTGCCCTAATACTATTGCTTTTGTCTATTGCTTTGGTGTTACCACTTCGTCTTCCAGCGCTGTCGTCCTTCTGCATTTCGTAATCCTCCAACGCATGCTCCTCCTGGTTGTCCTCGCGAGGTCCGCTCACCGCGCCGGCCAGATCAACATCACATTCTTCCGATACATCAAATTCCTGCGCATCGAAGGCGGGTGGCTGCTTGAGTAGCTCGAGTCGTTCATGCGGTGTACGCTTCTTGCGGAATTCGTACACCAGCGGAAAAATATGCTCTATTGCAGCTTGCACGAAGGCCACACTGGCAGCTGTGGAAGGTTGGGAGAGAAATTTGAAATCAGTAACGTTTTCGTATAAGATAAAACGATCCTGTTAAAATAAATTATTAATTTAAATTTTCCTGCCGACTGCAACATTAGAAGCAGCATAATTATGAATAAATATAAATACGAATTATTCTTGTATAATATGTACACAAAAATGCTACAATATCTGGCAGACTTACCGGTTACGGTGATACTTCCAGTTGAAAATATCTTCAGTGTGGCACGTGGCGAATGCAGCTTGTACGTGACACCGGGATGAAGTTCCGGTTCATAACTAGCATCTTTTTTGTACTTCTCTGAGAAGTTGACGATTTTGATACCCCACGGCATGGCACAGGTGCCGAGTACGTTCACGATGCGAAAATTCCGCAGCCGTACGTTGAAGCCAAGCTTCTGCAGACAACGCGAGTAGCGACGTGCTGCCACTTTGGCCTGAAAAAAAAAAAATCCAGAGCAATATTGTGACGGACCATCGGATGCGGTGGTTCTACCAGTTGATACATACTTGCTCTTCGGATGTTGCGCCCGTACAAGTTATCTTGCCCGACGACCAGATCGAGGCGGTCGTGTAAGGGCGCCGCAGCTTCATCGTCACCATGCCGTTCTCACGCCGAAACTCCACATTATCGCCGTTGAGTGCGATATCGTGCAGGTTTAGATGGCAGCGAACACTAAACGAGCAAACGACGTTGTTAATGACGATATCTATTTCTGGCTCCGGTTCGGTCTCTTGCTCTTCACCGGTTTCCATCACGGTTGACAACGATTCGGTCTTTGTTTCGGATGGATCCGTCTCTTGATTGGTTTCAGGTGCGCAGGTAGTAGATTCATCCGGCATCACCGTACTAGTCGATTCCTTATCGTCAATTTTGCTCAAATTGCCTTGAAAATTGTCCATCGCGTGCGGCGTATTGATTGAGGCATGGTTGGTTGATGTGGTGGGTTGCTGACACTGTCCAACAGCCGCTGGAGCATTTACTGGTGGTTCAATTGCGTCCCACACACAATCGCTACCGATTTCCAAAGGCTGTACGGTCGATTCCACTTGACGAGGTAAGGGACTGAAGATTTCATCCAGCGCACTAGCCGGAGGATCTTCACATCCGCTAGGTGTTAGAATGTTAAATGTACTTACACTAGGCGTACCACGATTTGTTCGATATTGCTCAGTTCTATGATAATTGTTGCTTATGGTGTCGAGCGTCGGTGAAGACACAACGACAAATGCACCGGATGAATTGTTTCCGCGATGCAACAAAGTGCCGGTGCCAGCGTGATGCTCTGTTTGCAGCGAATGATTAGGCAGCAGGTGATGAATGAGCGTTTTC
Source organism: Anopheles culicifacies (assembly GCA_000473375.1). Taxonomy (NCBI): domain Eukaryota; kingdom Metazoa; phylum Arthropoda; class Insecta; order Diptera; family Culicidae; genus Anopheles; species Anopheles culicifacies. The sequence goes on from KI422477.1 coordinate 87,664, forward strand.
GAAACGGGCAGGTACGTTTTCACTATGCCGACGCCACCACCTGCCGTTGGTGTGCCTACAATAGCGGTAGACGTACCAGTGCCAGCAACTGCCGTATTGGTAGCATTTCCATCCGGCGCTCCGGAATTGCTGGAACCAGCTGACAGACCGTTCATGTAGGTTTTCTGCTGTAGCAAAGTAGCAGCCATACTACCTCCTTGAGAGGTGCTATGCATCAAGTGGCAACAGTCGTTATTGGTTGACTGAACAATAAGTGTTTAATGCTGCACCGGTGATCGCCAATTCCACTCAATCGACGCTTCCACTGGTCCGAATATACGATATTCTGGTATTTACTTTTTCCAGATTTGATTGTCCCTTTAATATTGCTCTCGATTTTGTTGTTGTTTATGTTGGCAACGATGAAAAAACAACCGGAAGGCCACTCTAGGCGTTGATAGATGACCACTCTGAAAAAGAAATTAAAAATTTAATTCTTTCAAATACCAATTACTCCACACACATGCCATATAGGTTTGAACGAATTTCAATCAAGACAAATGAATGCGAACAACGATTCCCGCTGCATCGCTGATAGTCGCATTCGCCAAAGCTTAGATTAAGATCAGCCCTTACGTAAATTGGCGTTCAGCAACAATCATAAAGCAGATAGTGGCATATACATTAACATGAAGCATGTACATATGTTCGATCCTCAGAATGATGTGCCATAATTATTTAAGGCATAAAATTGAAAAAAAAATAGCCACCGTATAGAAATACCCTTTCACAAATTCACCATAAATTTATCAAATTGAAATGTATCGTCTCTGCATGAAACGAAAAATTGCAATCAGCAATCTGTAGGTCAAAAAATTAATTAACGATCGCTTCGTGAGTTCATCGTCTTGTAACGGCATGACTCATACGATTTCAACAACAAAAATCTGACTCAGAAATGACGGTGCATCTAGAAGAGATTGAATTACCTATAAATAATTCCACGATATTCAAGATAGATAATGTACTTCGATGTCTAATCATTGTGGATCTTAGGCAATAGTAGGAAAGTATGCTATGCGTTACAAAGGAAACCGGATTACGAGTTAACTCCGACGTCTTTAGCATGCATTTGCAATGGATCTTTTGTCGGGACAGAAACATTTTCATCAAATATTCCTCACATTACAGCCGTGTTTCCAAGACGGAAGAGAAGGAAGCTGATGGTTTTATGTATTATAGCATGCTCTAACCATCCGTCATTCCCAGAAAGAATGTCTGCATGTTTGCGGCAGCAGGGGTGAAGATACAGGAGAAAAAAAGCAATCGAAAATTATGTGTAACCCTCTGGAAGTATATACTTACAATGTGCGATCACGGTTTGGCGGCGCATTCCGTTGCTGTGTGCGAAGTTCACTTAACAAGTAGATGATACTTAACAGGTTAACAGGCACTACCTTCCCGTCTATTGCAATCCTTCCCCTTCGCAACCAACGATCAACATGTATTAAACGAATGGCTCGGAGCCTGCAGACCAAATGCGTATCCTTTCACTGTTGCTGCTACGGAATCTAGGCTTACTGCCTTCCACCAGCCAGCTTCCTGCTTTATCTGCTATGCAGTATTTTCGATTGCCTCGATTTTCTCTTCCCCGTTCGCAAACCGAGTACGCTCGTCTGCCTTTGGTTGCCTGTAATTACATTCAGCTGGTAGGAAACTATCGTCAACGATGGGCGGACGGGGGAACTTGCGTCCAGTCGCTACGGGGACACGGAACTTTCCAGGATACGAACGCGCTAAGAAGGAACCATTCAAATCGACCGGAAATATTGTTAAAAAGAACGACGCTCACAACTCAGCCATTTTCGTGCTGAGAAATAATAGACTGCTCTGACGGTCCTGTCAATCTGCCTCAGATAGATGTATATGATGTGCGTTTACACGAGCAGAGTTGAGGAGTGCACCAATTGTGTACGGTACCAGCAGCCGATTTTAACGGTTACCAAGTATTTTCTACTAGGTTCTCGACTTTGACCATGCTTAAGAAATTTTACATTTACAAGAAATCCATCAAACTGTATAACATGTATCTAAAAATAACATAAACCATCTTGTTTTTGCTGCACACCTGGTCAAATGTTTTGTTGGCATATCTTTCGTTAGTGTATCTTGGTTGTTTTGGAAAGATTTGACGTTTCTGCATCTGTTACTTTGACAGATATTTAAACAAACAAGTTCAATAACAAATTCTAGAGGAATGATAAAATTGGTAGTTTTTGTTTGTCCTTAACAGCAGATTCTCTAAGTAGGCATTAATTCAGATAAAAATACTCTTTGCTTGCTGTTCCTTGCCTAGCGGAGTAAGATACGTGGTAATCAGAAATCTTGTACAATTGCCAACAATCGTACTTTTATGAATAGATTGTAGGTGATCTACAAAAAAATATTTCTCGTTAGTTTTCTAATATCCATACACAAACTTTCTAAAAGGACTTCAAATTCATGAAATGATCAAATTATATGGAGATTCAAATATTCCAAGAGGCTACCGCGGAACTGTCACAAGATGACAGCACTACATCTCGTGATGGAATCGCAATGATGATGTGCAATTCCAGTGGAGAAAGCGTCCTCGTTCGGGTTTGAATCTCAAGTAATAAACATCTTTACTATGGAAAATGTGTTGGAGCCAAGAGTCATACTCCTGCTGAGTGGAAAACGGAAATGTGGCAAAGACTTCCTCGCGGATGCACTCCTGAAAAGGTACCTGGATACCGATTGCTCAGCATGCTCGCAGTTATAATACCGTCACTATTTTTAGGCTCGGCACTGAAGAAGCACAGATTATACGCATCTCGGAACCTATTAAGCGACACTGGGCCGAATCGAAGGGGTTAAATTTAAGTGAGCTGCTGGGTGACAGTGCATACAAAGAGCTTTACCGTAAAGAGATGATTGAATGGAGCGATGCTCGCCGGCAAGAAGATTACGGTGTGTTTTGTCGGGCGGCCTGTACCACAATTAACCGCGATATTTGTATCGTGAGCGACGTGCGGCGGAAGACGGATGTCCGCTACTTCCAGGAAACATACGGTTCAGAAAGGATACGAACAGTCCGAATTGCGGCAAGCGAAGCGGTTCGCACTGAACGTGGATGGCAATTTCAATCGGGCATTGATGATGTACAATCAGAATGCGATCTGGATAACTACGAATCATGGGATTTGGTATTGACGAATGAAAATTCGAATGATGTGCTCGAATTGTTGGCAGCTTTGGAACGTTTAATACAGTAACAATAAGTTTTTTTGGTAAGTCATCTTTCAAGGGAGAAGGGATTTAACATAAGAACTCTCTGAGAGAGTCAATTGAAATTGCTATTCATGTATTCGATATGGTTAGTTCTTATTGTAAATTGTTGCATTAACAAGATTAAAAATACAAACTTTTATTACACTAAAACGTTAATATTTGCAGGGTTATCAGTCGTACAGATCGTCGTACAACGGTTTGTTATGAATTTTACTTAAATTACATGCATTTCCTAAAAGTGAAATCTCGTTCACCAATTAACTAGCATCACAAACATGATGCTTTGGTGACGGTGTACATTATTTTATTGAAGCTTTAGGTCCTTTGGCCTTGTGGCGACCAAACATTAGCCACGACACAGACAAGCGCCATCTGGTGGAGAGTGGATATAGCGACCCAAACTGCTACTTGGGCACAACGCGGCGATCCTGGTAATTAAACAATGGGATCCGTTGTCTTCGGTTGGTGAAAAACAGCAACGAGCTGTAATTCCAAGAAGCCGACGGACAAACAAGGAACGGATAGCTTTTCGGAGACGGAGATAGGACACACGGGACGGTATAAAAGCCGTGGCATGTCCTAACGAAAACCAGTCTGATTTCAACTGTGACCAAGGCGCCAACCCCGAAGGAAGGAAGACCAAACCAAGGAGCTAACCCCGAAGGGAGTGGTCTTCCCCGGGAGAGTGGATAAAGCGACCCAAACTGCTAATTGGGCACAACGCGGCGATCCTTAATTAAACAATGGGATCCGTTGTCTTCGGTTGGTGAAAAACAGCAACGAGCTGTAATTCCAAGAAGCCGAAGGACGAACAAGGAACGGATAGCTTTTCGGAGACGGAGATAGGACACACGGGGCGGTATAAAAACGCGGCATGTCCTAACGAAAACCAGTCTGATTTCAACTGTGATCAAGGCGCCAAACCCGAAGGAAGGAAGACCAAACCAAGGAGCCAACCCCGAGGAACGAAGGAAGGGAACTACTAAAATAGGATTGCCCCGGAATAAATCCAAAAGCCTCATTCGTCTTGTGCAACGTGAAGCCTCAATGCAGACGAAAAACAACCGTCTGAACATAAACAATAACAAGTGCATATCGCTCGATTCTTTAGCCAATAGCTATAAACTGAGTGCATAAGGTAAACAAAGGAGTGAAGGAAGGTAAAAAAACACCACATAAAAACAAAATAATTAAGGATATTTGGGATTCAATAGAGCAGTTTGCTCTTTCAATAGATGTTTATAGCAAATGAGATTTACAAAATTACCCCGGGCGAAAGCCGAAGCACACCATACCATACCCGGCTTGCAAAATCCACGTTCCCTCTGACTTTGGCAAGTTTGATCGTAAGTTAGGCAGAGCGAGAGAGCATGAAGATTTTGTTACTACGATAGAGAGCAGAAAGGGTCAAACCATTTAGTAAGCAATGGCGAACGGTGCTGAAGAGAACAGTGAAGGTTATCAGCCTAATGTGGCGCCCACATCGGACGAAAACGCAGAAAAAGCCGAATTGGAAGCGTTCGTGGCCAACCTTCAGGAACGTTACCAGCAGAGGGCACAAGAGCGCCAACAAAACCAAGCACCGGAACGTCCCGCCGAGGAAGACTTCTTCCGGTATGATTCGAGCCTGAAGAAAAACACGGCGTTTGTGAAGCGGCTGAAACAGTTCACTGCCCAGCAGCTACCATCACTGATGCAGGATGTGTCCGGATTGAACCTGACGAAATACATCTCGGAAGTCAGCGCGGCACTGGTGGAAGCGAAGCTAAAGATGAGCGACATCGGAGCTGTGCTGACGCTATGCAATCATCTGCATCGGCATTATGCTGATTTTTCACCGACGCTGTTCGACAACTGGCAGAAGCTGCTGTTGATAAAACCGGGGGAGAAAGTGGCTAACCCGAGCAAAATGCGTGTTGATTTGCGGTTCTATGCGGAACTTATTAGTATGGGCATTTTCTCAAATAAGACGGGCTTGCCGCTGCTCGGTGCATGTCTTACAGGGCTGATAACACAGGATAAGGAAGAGCACGTGAATCTTTCAATTGTGCTATCTTTCTGCAAGCACTGTGGAGATGAGTATGCAGGCTTAGTGCCAACACGGATTACCGAGCTGGCAAAGAAGTACGGCGTGACAATGCCGATATCACCGCTGCTGCCACCCGATCGGCAAAGCAATTTGCGAAACTTGCTGCGCGATTATTACCAGTCTTTAGCTGAACATCTGCGATCGGAACACAGGCAGTTACAGCTGGCGGAAATATCAAGGCGTAAGATGTTACAATCGAAAGGCGAGGTAACGGCAGAGAAGCGTGAGCAATTGGGACAACTGCAAGCGTCTTATGAAAAGCTTCACGCATCGACCAGTGCGCTAGCAGATTTGCTTGGGGAAGCTATGCCTCAGTTGGAAGAGCTTCAAGAAACGGGTCCACAGAACGAAGGGTCCGTACTGGATGGGCGTGCCGGCGAGGAGCTACAGTTTGGCAACTTAGATCCGTGGCGAGACGAGGAAACGAAATCATTTTATGTCGATCTGCCTGATCTGCGACAGTTCCTACCAAACTACTGCGATAAAAAACAAGAGGGCGGAGACGGAGACAATTCACAGCAGCAGCAACAACAGCAGCAGGACGACGAAGAGGACAGCGAAGATACGGGTGAGCTAGTACCAAGCATGTTGGCCGGACCGCCCGTGACGGAGGAAACGCTCGACATGGATATGCCGGAGTTGGATGGGGATCTCAGCTTTTCCGAGTCCACATCGTCGCTGCAGGACGAGGAAGATACGGCAGGAACGGTCGATCAGGATGGCGTTGAAGAAGACACGACGAAAGATGGATCGAATCCGGGCAATTCAGTGACTGGTGGTGGAAACGGCACACCGAGTAATCATGGCAATCGGCGTTATTTTGAGCAATTCGTGCAAAATCTGCAAAACTGCGTCAACCGTGAGTTAATCGATAATGCGGCGATAGACTTCCTGCTGAATCTGAACACGAAAAGCAAGCGGAAGCGATTGGTGAAGGTGTTATTCGGAGTGCAGCGCACCCGTCTCGATCTGTTACCTATGTACGCACGCTTTGTCGCTATTATCGATCTTGTATCGCCCGATGTGGCCCATGAGCTGTGCCAGATGCTGAAGATTGATTTTAAGTATCATCTAAAAAAGAAAGATCAAATCAATATCGAGACGAAGATCAAGGTAGTGCGCTACATCGGGGAGTTGGTAAAGTTTGGCATTTACAAGAAACTGGAAGCGTTGTATTGTTTGCGCTGTTTGTTGCTTAGTTTCCAGCACCACTACGTTGAGATGACGTGTGCTTTTTTGGAGGTTTGTGGTGTGTATCTCTACAACTGTCCGGATAGCCGTATGCGCACAAACGCCTTCCTAGAACAGATGATGCGCCTAAAGATGAACACAACAATGCTGGACCGGTATGTGCAACAAGTGGAGAATGTGTACTATCTGGTTAAGCGACCGGAGGGCTTAAAGGTTACTCGAAAGGAACGTCCACTCATCCATACGTACATCCGGCAGCTGATCTTTAAGGAGCTGGACAAAGCGAATGTTGATAAAATGATACAGCTGTTGCGTCGTCTGAACTGGGACGATGCGGCCACATTCAACTACGCTGTCAGGTGTTTGTCTCTTGCGTATAATATACGATACCATCTTATACGCAGTCTAGCTGACTTACTGGCCGGTTTAAACTCGTACCAGGAACGGGCTGTAATCCATGTAATCGATACAGTTCTTGAGGATATCCGTGCGGGATTAGAAATACATGACAACAAGCTATCACAACGGCGCGTTGCGATGGTTAAATATTTGGGTGAATTGTACAATTACCAGCTAGTGGATTCGGACAACATTCTTAACACACTGTATTCGATAATTTCGTTCGGAATTAACCTTTCGCATGATGGGCCACCATCGATCGTTGACCCACCCGAGTCTTTGTTTCGGTTGAAGCTTGCCTGCGTTCTGTTGGATACATGCGGGCAATACTTCACCACGGGCGAGAACCGTCGTCGCTTGGACTATTTTCTCGTATTTTTCCAACAGTACTACTGGTACAAAAAATCCCATCCATATTTTACAGGTGGCAGTGCTGGTGGAGTTGGAGCCGCAAACAATGAGGAGAAACCAGTTCCTGGCGCTGGACCGAACGTAAAAGATTTGTTTCCTATTCTTATGGATCACATGTACCGTGAATGTTTGAAGAGTTTGCGACCAAAATTAAAACTGTACGCTAGTTTTGAGCAGGCGAAAGAAGCAGTCAATTCGTTGCGTCAAAAACTCTATCCGGAAGAGGAGTTTGAGCGAGTGAACCAAGACCTAGAGCAGCCCAATGGTGGCCAGCACAGTCTACCTACGGTAAGTGACGCACCGGAGTCATCTGATCATGAAGACTCGTTGCAATCGGACGAATGTACGTCGGATGCGGGTGACGATATTTCCGAGGGATATAGTTCGAAACGCCCGAACGGTAAGCGGCACTCGGTGGATGACGAGGATGACGATACAGCTTCGCCACCTTTCGAAGGCGTCGACCAGGAACTTGAGGGTTACGATGAGGATGATGATGAGGACGATAACGACGAGGATCCCGAATATTATGATGATGATCGGGACGGTGAACTGGAGGTGGTTCCGGAACCACCGCCACAGAAGCAACCGGAGGATCTCGAATTTGAGCGGGAGTTCGAGCGGATGTCTTCCGAGTACTGTCAACAACGGGCTAAGGATTCGGCCAAAGTCAATCCCAAAAACGTTCCAATTCCAATCACATTTCGTAACGAGACGAAGAAAACGTATGACCAGCTGCAGGTAGGTGAAAGTTGCTGTAATTTGGAACGGAATAAATCGAATCGTTAAAATAACCATTTCAGGAACCTACGAACGTTAAAACTGATACCGTACCGTTCGCGCTGATGATACGTGGAAAGGGCAAGCAGCAGCTGTACAAAACGTTCGAAGCACCGGAAGATAGTACGCTCGCGCAGTACATTCGCGAACAGGAGCGGAAGATACAGGAGGAAAAGGACAGTGTGAAACGCTTGACACTGAATATCTCGGAACGTCTCGAGGAAGAGGACTATCAGGAATCGCTAAATCAACCGTCACGCATTTCGGATCCATTGCGAATGCGACCACTGAAGCCGGCCAAATTTAAACATCCGAAGGGTGTTCCTGACATCGATGCGATCTTCCATTGATGGAGCAGTGCAATAGTGTCGTCTTTCAAATTAACGAAAGTTTAGTATCGGATCTTCTCCGGACGTCATAAAATTAAATGTATTTTAGAAGTCGAATTCGAAAATTCAAATGACTTTTGTGTCAACTTTTATAAGCAAGGTTCGAAAGATTATGCAATTGTTATTGTTCAGGCTTCTGCAACAAAATTAACGTAAACAAGCATCACATAGGTTCTCTTTTCATCCCCATTCTTTAACCAACCGCCTGGATACATGTATTGATTCTTACTTCCTCGGTTGCACTTACTACAACATAACATGCATATCTGTACATAACATAACCTAATCCTAAATGCATAGGAAGTCCGGATGCAAGGAAGACAAAAGAGTACCCGTACCGATCGGAGGCAATTCGCGAGAATTGGGCTGTGGGATGCGTAACTATATTTGTTTCCTCTCCTTAGCACCGCTTTCTCCATTTCTCAGCTCCCTCAGACGTCTGATAATAAGCCTATCCAAAGAAGGATATAAAAAGGGATTGCGATCCTAGCCTAGCGAGTTGCGTTTAGAGGTTCTTACCCACCACACGTGAAAGTTGCGATCAATTAAGTGTCTTGTGTTGAGCAAAAAATTTAAATTGTTTCATTTTCTGTGAAACAGTTATAAAGGAGCGATGTACGTAGGACCCATACTATCCTGTTGAGGGTACATTCAAGTCACGAAAGCCAGAAATGGCAGGCCAAGACCTCTCGAGGTTGTAGAGCCACAGAGGAAGAAGATAAAGAAGCGATTAGCGGAGAGAAGTCAGTCGGTTGGAAACCATCGAGTAATGAAGCTATAGAAAACTGGCTCTTATAGTTTGTAAAGTGGATATTAGCTAGAAAGTCATTATACCCAGGAGAATAACACAAACAGATTAAACATTTTCCGCAAAACCGTGTGAATTTGGTTAAAAATAAAGCAAAAAACCTTAATCAGAGGTGAAAGGAGTGTACAAATAAGACTAAATGGAATTGAAAAATGTCTGCAGAAGTTTTGACATATCTTATTTATGTTAACTTATCATTTTGTTCCATGTAATTTTTATTTATTCTATTTAAATTATACATTTTCTCTTGTTTGGGGTAGAGAAGACAAGGGATTCGTAGTAGAGTAGTGCATAGTATTCATCAGTGGTGAGGTAATCAATAATTCATTGAGAAAATACGAAAGTACAACATATCCCACCCTTCATGACTACGAATTATATGTATGAGTGAATGTTAAAGATCCAAAATTTTACAAACAACAGAAGAAAGCTTGTTTTTCAAAAACGGCTTAAAAACATCTTAAGATACATTGCTACCAAATTTTCCTATCTTAATAATTTCTTATCAGTTCATGCGTAATCAATTGTTAATGGTTTTATACGTTTTTTCCACGTACTTTATATATTTTTTGCAACATTAAATTATATATACACCCGCACTCCAAAAATCGAGTGAAATGTTTACCTTTACTAACGAAGGTGAATAATGCTTGAACTTGATGATTTACTAAGTATCGAAAAATTTCTAGAATGAAATATCGATCGCATTTTAGCTTCCTTATGGTTGGAAAACGTGTGCTTCTCGTATTTACTACACATACCGTATTAGCGCTTACATTTCCAGTTTAGCGATAGTACTGATTGGTCGATTGGCTCCAGGAAGTCGACGTTGTGGAGGACGTCGAGGACGATTGCTGTTGTTGCGGTGATAATGTCTGGTGTCCGTAAGGTGAGTAACTGGTGCGGTATAGATGCTGCTGATTGCCCATTTGTTGCGAAACACCGATCGGCACCTGAGACTGCTGATTGGAACCTAGAAGCAGATGCACAAGTGTAGGTAATATGCGGAAAAGAACTCTATTATTATATTTTACCTACCGGGATGAGTTGTACTGTACGAGCTAGAGCTACCGTAGCTGTAGTAACTGTCACCCAGCTCGGACTGCCGCAACATTCCGGACCGTGAAGAATTGAGCTGATCGCTGGAGTTCTTACGCATTGAAGCTACCCCACCGGAGTTGACTTTTTCAGACACCAGTTTACTCATCGGCGACAATTCCATTGGCTGAATGGGAATGGTTGGTTGTGGTGATGGAATAACCGGCGGTAGTATTGTTGGCTGTTGCACCGTGGGCGGATTGGTTACATGACGATGATTGATGTGTGCCTGCAGATCACGCTGGGATAGGTACGTTCGCCGGCATCCAGTATTCCCATACCGGGTTCCTCCATGCGTGCACATGAAAACCGTACCGAGTCGCGTTTGTTCTACTCGCACCACTTTTTCGCTGCAGCGCGGACACGCCTTGAACGTATCGGAACGTGCACACTGTAGGCAAAACACATGTTTGCATGGTATCATTCGACCGTAGATCAGTATCGGATTGTCGCATTGATCACAGCAGTAAATCATCGGGTTAAGCACCTTTTCGCCAATCAGGTTCACCTTGTGGTTCCAGCTGAGTCGTAACATCGGCTCCGGAGGACCACGGGTAATGGTGGTAAAGGTGGGCGCTTCCAACTGCGAAATATCTGCCTCCATGTCGATAACTAGTGGGGCACTGGTAGGCGCAGGTAATATAGTCGCGGCAGACAATGGTTCCGGATCCGGTTCTACAGGCTCTGGTGCAATCAGTGATTGTGATACAACCTTAGCTGGTTCTTTGATGACGGTTGAATGCGGTTTCTCCGACAGAACTACGTTTTCGCTTTCTGTTTCCGTAGATGCGACTTCCTCTTCTTCGTCGGAAGAAATTACACGTGTTACTTTCTTTCCACGACCACGGCCACGACCCCGACCACGACCCCGAGTGCTTCTGGCCCGTCCACGCCCCCGGCTTGTTTTTTTCTTACCACCGACACCATCATCTGAATCCATTCAGCTGTGCTACGGATTTCTGGGAGAAACAGTGGTTATGTTGTTCTTATCTTTTAATGTCTATGATAATGTAATTGGGAGTTACAATTTGCTCAGATGGATTTGACCACACAGCTCCTATATGCAATGTAGTTTTTGAGCCGATGGTTTCTGGATCGAACCTGAAAAAAGTTGCAAAATCATGGTGAAATTAGATACAAAAACGGTTACCGTAACAACTACACTTACAAGTACAATGCGTCTTTTACAAACAATATATATTTATGCTAATGATTGAATGCAATTCGCACAATCAAGCGTGTTGCATTCTAAGGAGAAAAAAATTGCGTCCTTATTTTGTTTTGTGTTTTGATTTGTTGTCGGTTGCTTTCGTCTGTTTATAGTGTCACCGTAAATACTGTACTCGTTGAAGTAAGTTTCTCATCTAGAAACAAAAAAAAACAAACCATTTGATAAGAAAAAAATACAGCGCAACCAGCAGTAGAAGAATTTAGTTTATATATTGAAGAAAAACACAAAACTCTGTCTTGCTATTAATTATGAATTCATTTAACATTTGCTATGTCCAACGGAATTGTCAAAATGTATGAAAACCTAATGACATATTGAGCAGGTTTGTCCAGCATTAAATTTGACAACAGAACAGTTTATACGTGGGTTACATTTGTGTATTTTTGTGTGATGGTTTAAAAATATTAGTAACATGCTTTTAGGATTTGTAAGTTTATCATTCTGTTGTTGTGAGCTAACAATTTGTGGAAAGCTCAATGCCAGTTAGTCATGATTTAAGGTAACAATGCTATTACGTTCGCAAAACAAATTCAAATTTCAAGAGCTTTTTGAATTCAGCACGTGTTTCAATTTTTTCCGTTGGAACATGTTTGGTAATTGAAGTAAAGGATGGAATATGGATTATTTCCTCAGAATTTTGTCTATGTTGTAATCGGATTCGATGTGAAAAGGAATATTTCTTTCCCTATTTTGATACTTTACCGCTAATTTGAATATAATACATCTTTGCTACACGTTTTGAAAGTTCGTGATATATAAAATCATAATAAACTATGTAATAGTTTAAAAATACTATATATTCTAATAAGCAACAATTTTGATCCGATTTCGTAAAGTTATATTTGATATATGGGCATCGATTTGCTTTCCCTTACCGAGGTATATCGTACCGGTGATGAAACTGCCATCATTTGTGTTTTGAGCCTTCGCTTAAGACACACAATCACTAGCCCTATGATGATACCCAGCCCTACCACGATTCCTACTGAAAGGAGTGTAAGGAAAATAGATCTTGGTCGTAAAAAGGCTGGTTTCTCGTAAACTGGACTGTTTGGTGGATCGTATACTAGCTGATCGCAGACCTCGATGTCGATTAATTCGGATAGATGTAGTGATGTTAGTACGTAGGGCGTCTCGCAGCGTGTTTCATCGTCCTCAACGTAGTGTGGCAGTTGGGAAAATTGTACGTATTTCAGTACACGCTGGAGGGCACAGTCACAATGCCATGGATTTTCGCTCAGCAGTAGTACCTCCAGAGCATTTTTATAAGCACTCTCATCTGGCTGTTCCGCAGAATCGTCTTCCAGCGGTGTATGAAGATGTTTCAGATTTGATCGGGATAAAACCAGCTGAATAACAATAACAATTTTAAATACTTGATAAAATACGTTAGTATGATAAAAGCTAAAGCGTTGAATCATACCTCTTTCAGGAAGGATAAGTGTCGCAATATCTTCAAATCAAACACTTCTAGCGCCGGGTTGTTACTTCCGGTATATATTTTAAGTTGTTTTACATTTTCAAATGACTCAACCTCGACGGTATGAAGTACTGGCATACTGCTGACGTTTAACTGAACCAATTGTTTCAGCGCTAGTAAAAATGGTAAAAAAATAATAATAATAAATAAATGTATAGGGTAAGATACTATTTACTTACGTTGAGCAATGTTAAGCACTTCGATTGGGTTTTCAGCCAGGTGTAGAAAATGTAACGAAAATAATTGATACACTGCCTGTGGTATCGCCGTGAAAAGGTTTCCTTGAATGTGTAGTTCTCTAAGCGCTTGCATTCCGTCAAATGCCGTTGCATCAATATCCGTTAGCGAGCAGTACGATAAATCCAGGTGTTCCAAATTAATTAGCTGTGCTAATGCTGTCGCCGTGCTGTCCGTTATCTGTCCGAGCGGGTTCCTGGCAAGCGATAGATGGCGTAACATAGCAATATGCACAAAGGCATCCTCCTGAAGTTGCATTATCACATTTGATGACAGATCCAGCTCATCCAACAGCAATAACGCACTGTTGTATTCTGCATTGTACTGGCCCCGAAATACATCGCGACTGAGCGCATCTCCGGACAGCTTGTTAAAGCTAAGATCAACACGTAAAACATTCACAGTGTCTTTAAATAGGCCACTGGACAAAGTTTCCAAATTGCAATGGCAACAGCTAAACACCAACGTAGTTATGGTGGTGGGCAGTTGCTGTAGATTGATGATGTTATTTCCGGACAACGACAGGACAATCTCCCGTTCCGGATCTATCGTGTTAAACATTTCCGGCCAATTGTTGATCATGTGCTGAAGATTTTTTCGCGTACAGTCCAACAGGTCGTAGCTCAGAACGGTTGATGTCTTATTGGCAATCATGCACGTGCACCTTTCGCAAATAGATGCTCCATCCTCGTAACTTTCGAGCATAGCCGTACCAACAATCACTAACAACACTAATATCTGTAGACATAAACGATATGTAAAGCACTCAATCAACGGGTAATAAATAGAAGTAAGTGACTCTTACCCTACTAAGTGTTTTCATTGTTTCTTCAGCGCGATCAAACCAATACTAATACTTTTAGCTGTTGGACCTTGTATTCCACCTTAAACAGTACATAAGTTTCACCCCTTTTAGATTCTCTGAACGTGATGCATGAGTATTACGATCTTGTATCAGCAGAATGCATTATCTTATCGCATTCATACGGTTTGTCATAGATAGGACAGTATTAGGTGTCTTGGTAGTAAGTGGCACCAGGTATGCGTGTCGAAGTGTAAAGCGATAACAACATATTGCAACAAAAAATAGTTCTTTTCTTATTTGTCATATGTAAACAAACTTTAGTCGAACGAACGAAGGCTATCACTAATTGATTCATAAAAATAACGATAACGAACTGTATAGCAAATATGTACTGAATATATTTGTATCGCACTTGTCTCTTTTTGGTGGAAGATTTTTATGTGAATCGTGTGTATGACGCAATGATGTCTGATTTCATCGCAACGATGGCGCATGCTTACAAAATCTCTCCATGATAAAAAGTATGTATATGTATGACATGCAGTTTTTTCCACGCATCAACCACGATAAGCTAAAGATATCATACCGGGTGTAAAGTAACTAATATATCCAACCGCAACTTTCACTACAGAATGTCCACGTCCGGATCGGAATATTCCTCAAACCCATCACAGTTGGGCACCCCAGAATAGTAATGGTCGACGGCAGTTACCTCAAGCTGCAAACCATTCGTACACTCAATGCGGAACCCATTGAGGACATCGAGCTGGCGGTGGTTTTTATACGTGTACGTCTCGAACTTGCTACCGTTGATAGCAAATTTGAACTCCTGCTCCGTTAGTCCGATAGCCAGCTTAAACTGCTGATCGATAATGAAGGGAAATCCTCCAGAGCGCTCCTCTTGCCGGAAGCTACAACAGTCAAATAAGTTATCACTGACGACTGGGCTATCAGGGTGGGCATACTCACTCGAGTGCTTCGGATGCGTGCGAGTTCCGGACGACCACGTAATACGGATCGAAGCGTGGATTAAAGTGTAGCGCTTGCTTTTTGCTGCCATTCTCGTTAAACTTTACAATGAACCCACCGCGTGGATTCCCGTACGGGATGGCAGTTAGAATGATGATGTGTCCTAAAAGTGTAAAGCTGCGGTAAGTATGCTCTTGGCCAATTAACAGTGATTCGGCATACCCGGCAGGAACGGTTTGGGAACATCGTTCGAAAAATAGTACGCACTATCCTCGCCCTGCAGTGCCGGATACGGAAATGGGAAGGACTGGCGATGATCAACGCACAGTACCTGATGAACGTCTTTCGTAATTGTGATGGATTTAATTTCGGCCAACGGGCCTTTGATCGGGAAAGAGCATACATGACAGCCCTCGAAAGCGATGTGGAACTGTTGGTCTCCGACGAGTATGTACACGGTGAACACCTTACCTGGCGGATGTGGTAGAAATGTTGGAAATTGTGTTAATTTAATTCGCACACATATGCATACATACGCATGCAAAGAATGTGTCGCACCGGTTATAATCCTTTGCAGCACCTTGGAGGATGGATCACAGTGCTGTTCGGGTTGTTGCCACTGTCCACCCAACCGAGCATTACGTACTATCCGTTGATCTTCATACCGTATGGATAGGTGCAACAGGGCATCCGAATCGTTTGTCTTGTCTGCTTGAAACCCAATATCAACCCTAATGCAAACGAGCACCAAAGCACAAGGTACGATTAATACACTACACTCTTATGGGCGACATACGTCGCAGGTTATGATCAACTTACCTTTCAGCGTCATCGATGGATTTGGCCCGTATATGAAAGATATGACCGGTGGCCACCGGACAGCTTAAGGTTTCGGCGAACGTCGTCAACATGGTTGGTGATGGAAGGTAATGAATGTACTGCGCGAAGTTGTAATTACGGTGAGTAACTAATTTGCTACTGACATTCCACCATCCACCTATGATGGTGAGCTTATCACTACTTGGCAGTTTTCTATAGTTGAATGAGTGAACTCAGAGGCCGGTATCATGCAAAGAGATATGAGACACAGCATTACTCTAATCAGCTGCCGACCATATCTGAGTACGAGTTTGATAATATGCATTGATTTGAAACTGACATATTTCCTGACGCATTTGCATCTTACAGTTTATAGAAAAATTGTACACAAAGGTAAGATACGTAATATTATTCTGGAAAAAATGAATACTTGCCGTGATATGATGTACGCTTGTGATGATAAATAAACTAACCTTCAAAAAGTATGTAAATGGCATTTATTTTATTCCATAATATGTGTGATATGTCTGTAATGCGGTTGTACGCGTCCCAATGCAATTGATATGATAAACAATAATCCTAACACGTCTGATGTGCTTTTTTTTGCGAACAATGTCTTTGGAATGTTTCAAGGTGAAACTATTCCAGGCCATCAGTTCTTTACGTTTCCCTCCCTTAACTCGATCCCTTCGTCGATGGACGCGACGATGCGTGTTTATAATGCCACGCTTTGGATACGATTAGAACTAAAATTGAAGCCTAAAAGCAAGGCAAACAAAGGAGCAGGAGGTATGTCCGGAACGGATAACCATTGGAGCATTCACGGTGGTAACAAGGTGCTGATTCTGTGGGTGTTTCGCATCATCAACGGTTCGAAGCCGGCGGAAACGATGAGCAAGGAAGAGGTAAGCGTCAATAACCGTTTTTTTGGGAGATGTGTGAAAAATATGTGTAGACATGATATTTTTCAGGAATTCTCCAAACACACGGAAATGATTGCTAAGCACACTATCCCGCACGAGTCTGGACTTGGTTGGCAGCAGATCGATCTGACCAATGCCGTCCGGCAGTGGCACGGCGAAAAGCGTAATGATAGTTTGAAGTTGTTTGTCGACTGTTCGGGCTGTGGTAACAAAATTCGCGTGCATATATTTGAGCATGCGGCCAATCATAACCAGTTGCATCATTTCGCGCGCATCGGTCTGTACAGCAGCCGAAAGCAGAAGCCACTGCTGATGATGAATGGTGCACCGCGATCGATGGTGAAGGCAAAGCATCCGAAAAGCCAGGAACGGAAGGCGAAGTATGGTGAGGGTGCGGATGACGACTATAACCGGCCGCATTTGTTCGTGAGCCTGGACACGACGCAGGTCCGCCGGCTGCGGCGCCGTGCACTCGACTGTACCGGTGCACCCAATGAGCAATGCTGCAAGCAGAAGTTTTACGTCGACTTTAAGGCACTCAAGTGGGACGATTGGATCATCAGACCGCACGGGTACTATGCGAATTACTGCAAGGGTAGCTGCCATCTGGCGGACAAGTTTAACTCCGAGTATCATTACGTGATCGATCAGTACCGCCGGCAGAGCAATGCTGGTGGCCGAGGACTAGGCAAGATGCATCACAAAGCAGGTGGCGGCGGTGCCGGCGGTGCTAGCGGTGGGGCAGGTTTGGCGGGGATACATCAATGTTGCGCACCGGTCAAGTACTCGCCGATGTCGCTCATATTTTACGGTCCGGATGGGCGCATCATCAAGCAGGATCTGGCAAAGATGATCGTGGAAGAATGTGGATGTCCTTAAAGAATAAAAAAAAAAAAACAAAAATTGGGGACATAGAATGTATGCAAAACAGTAGTTGGACAGTGGCGAAATTTGATACGAATGTGCAATAAGCGATACTTAATAAATTTCTACCATTATTCGAATGATAATGACTCTAATATTGCCTATTGAAAACGAGGATTTACATTGACATCACACATTGTGGAGGTAAATGAAGTATCTGTAAAACTCATTCGAAATCCAGCCAACATTGTTTTTTGATATATCACCAGTCATGAGTCTTTGAATTTACTGGCGGAGGACCCTAATGCTTTCGCCGTGTGGATATTGTTAGACGTGGAGCATTTGAGAAAATTAATTTATTTAATTAATACTTAATTTGGATTCTATCAGAATACTGTTAATTTAATAATAAGTTCCAGTCAACATTTTGCGTAGTAAACATTTAAATGCAGTTATGAATAAAATCCATGAGCAGCTAACATATATAGAAATTATTAATTTAAATAAATTTCGAACACGTTTTGATTGGTCGGTGAGATTTGATTTTTTCCACGAACATGTAAGCAGTGAAGTGCTGGATCCGATGAAATAAACTCACAGCATAATGTCATCAAACAATACCAACACATACCACGGTATGACCGTGTTGTTTCTTTTATTTTAAGGTTTTGATTATGTACTGCACAATCTGGGGATTGGTTTAGTGCATAGCGGGAGATTTTTCCTGCATGGAAAAAGAAAATACGAAAAGTGGAAGTAATAACCGGTAGTAAACCCTGGAACAGTTGCTAAGTGAAACGGTGGTAGAAGTGTGACAATGCGTACGAGGTAGTTCGGTGCTGTGTAGAACAAGAGCTGTTATGGGCCTGCCGAAGAAGGGTAGATGGTGATTCACAGCAGCGCAACAGCAGGTAGCAGCAACAATAACAAAAGTGAAAACCATTTAGCCTTCGCTCACCCGTCGATTGACGTGCATCGATCAACAGACGGCCAATCAACCAAGTGCAGCCATGGAGAAGGTGGAAGAAATCAAGTACAAAGTGCTGGAACTGATCAACAAAAAGGTTTGTGGGCATGGTAGTGGGTGGGTGTACGACAGTATGCATGTGTGTGTGTGGTGATCAGCTGGATAACAACTTTCACCACCCAACATCCATTAGAGTAACGAATTTGTTTCATTCTAATGTGATTCATTTGTGCTGGTATGGGTTTTTTTTTTGCAGAAAGAAGTAAAGATTCCAAAGATGGGCTTCACGGATTATTATGTGCACCAGCAGCAGGTAGCTCGGGTGGCCGCAACACCTGCTGCTGGTGGGCATGCGAAAGCTTCTAGCCAAAATGTTCCTACTACAGACGTCAGCGCCATGCCACAGTACGACTGGGCGGAGGAAATATCGGGCCAGCGGACGGGGGAACCGGATGAACAGGCCGCCTCCGATCAGGAAGTGTTGGAATCGACCGAAGCAATCTATTTCGATGGTGGCAGCAATACGGGATTGCACGAGTTACGCAAACTGTCAGAATCCGGCCAGCTGCTTGATTGTGGTTCAATCGAACAGTCGATGGGTGTGCTGCGGCGTCAGCATCGTGTCATCTCGAAGAAGGTGCTACAGTTGATACTGGAGCAGCGATCTGCCTGCGACGACGAGTTTCAGCGCATCCGTGAAACGGAGCGTATGTTACGGGACACGATCGGAATGTGCCGAACGGCACGACTCAAGCTGGACACCTCAAAACTACTGCTTACCACGACCAATCTCGAGATATTGGCGGCGTACAAGAAGCGCCAGACGCTGGTCAATCTGTTGCGCACGCTGAACGCACTGAAAAGTATGCGATCGATCGATCAGCGCCTGCAGCGCCGGCTTACGGATGCAGATTACAGCGGCGCGATTGCGATACTGCTCGAGAATAAGAATCTTTCGCAGCGATTCCATCAGTACCGGTGTGTGGAGTCACTGTCGCACAAACTGCAAGATACGCTGCTGCTGACGGAGGTGCAGCTCGAAAGTGTGCTGGGCGAGATGCCGTCCGAGTTCGAACCGGCCCGATATCAGAAGCTGCAGGAAGCGTACCAGCTGCTCGGGAAGCAGTTGATTGCGATGGATCAATTGCACATGAACTTTGTATCATCCGTACATACGGCTGCGTTTACCGTGCTGCGCCAGCACATGGAGGTAAGTGTAGAGGAAAGTAAAAAGCTAACGTACGAGCAGATGTGCGAGTGTGTACCGATGGACCGGTACGTGCACTGTCTGACGGCTTTGTGTCGGGCGTTCTGGAAGATTTTGGTGTCGTACCATCAGATACGCTGCTGGCACCAGAACCGTTGTCTGTGCGAAAAAGCACCCGCACCGGAGGGTGACCTATCGCCGGATCGTACATCGGCCAGCTTTCAGCAGGAGTACATCCGACAAAAGCTAGAAAGTGGCCAGTTTCGGCTGTGGAACGACATCCAGGCGAAGGTGTGCGTGTTTATCGGTACCGGGCGGCTGTACGCACTCAAATACGATCAGTTCGTGCAGATACTGGCGATTGTGCAACGACTGAAGAAGGTCGGTGGTGAGTTTTGCGAAAGTCGGTCGGAAAAATTGCTCAGTGCAATGCAGCGTCAAAGTATGGAGTTTTTCCAGCGGTATCACGCATCCTGCCTGGAGGAGATTGGTCTATTCTTTGATCATGAGGTGTGGGTACCGATCGGTAGCTTTCACGATGTGACACAGCTACAGGAGTATCGGAACTTTCGGCACGCCCTTGCGCGAACGGCGGTCGGTTCGGTGGTGGTCGCCCGAACAAGTCCGGCCGGTACGGAGCTTCTCCCGGACAGTGCCTCATCACTGCACTCGCAGGACGAAAGCTCACTGTACGGTTCCTGTGGGTACTTTTTACGCTTCACCGAAAAAAGCTCCCCGTTTGATGGAGGTTTCGATAGTACGATGCTGGAGGAGGATATTCTGGCTGGGATTGCGGACGAATCATCCTACTACTGCTCGGAGGATAGTAGCGATAACAATGAGCAACCATCGGTAGGATCACCGGGCTCACCCCGGCACATTGGGAACTCTTCAAACGCAGTACCATCACAACCGCTCCCGTCTGCACCACCGATCGTTGTGGTTAACACGTCCCTAACCGTACTGCGTTGCATTGGACGGTATCTGTACTTCTGCAAGTTGCTGCACCCGATCACGCCTCACATCGTTCGTTCGATGGCGGAGTTAATCGACTACTATCTCTACTCGGTGCATGACCTCTTTTCGGCGGATTTGCCCGTACCGCGCGATAATCTGTCCAGTGCGCGACTTCGAGCGGCCATGCAGCGCATACAGGCGGATCTTCTGCCGAAGCTGCGACGCGTTTGGCCTCTATCGGATGAGATGGTTCGTCCAGATCTAACCGATCCCGATACACTGTACGGACTGCAGAAGCGTATCGTCGCGTCTGAGAGTTGTGTTACACTGGTGGCACAGTTCCGGCAGATGGAAAGCTATCTGGCCGGTTTGCTCGGCGGGACGGTTCCGGTACCGGGCGGTGGGGAAGATGGTTGGACACAAGCTGCGTTACGCGAATATCTCGTGCGTACTACTGAGTACGTGCCGGATGTTCGGAAGCCTATCTTCATGTGCTCAACCTCGCGTGTTATCGATCTGCAGGCGGTGTTGAACGCGATGGCTAAGGTGAAATGGGACGTCAATCATGTGAACGTGCAACACTCACCATATATCGATACGATAAATCGGGTAAGTGTGTGCTATATTCTAGAGTTAGCTCTAGCTTCTATCATTCTATTCTTCTATCTCCAGGGTATACAATATTTTGCCATGAAGCTGGAAGAACAAACCTCCACCGTGATGCTCCCGCCGGATGTGCTGTGGGACAGCTTTGTGCACGTGCTGACGCATCTCCTCGTTGAAGGGTAATTTCCATACTCTGACCTCAGTGCTTAGTGGAAACTGTTCACTAATCCATCAACTCATCCCGACAGATTCTCGAACGCCAAAAAGTGCTCGGCAGGTGGGCGGGCCTTGATGCAGCTGGATTTTACCCATTTCTGGTCTCTGCTGGAGATTGTGTCTGGTGGGAAACATCCGGAGCACCGGGCGTACGTAGAGCAGTACGTGAAGGCGTACTATCTGCCGAAAGATCTGCTTGAACAATGGCTGTTGGAACCGCACGGGTACTCACCAAAGCATTTGGTTGGGTTGGTGCAGTGTGCTTGTAGCAGTGATAAGAAAACGCGTCAACGTCTCCTTGTCCTCGTTGAGTCGGGGACTAATCCTATTATCGCTGCTGCTACCACCCACTCTTCCCCAACACAGCAGCAACCGTCCGGGGATGGTTCATCGCTGAGCGAAGGATCGAAAAGGGATACCTAAGGGTATTTGTATGTGTTTTATTGCTTTGTGTGTGTGCATGTTTGTCTTCTTTCGTTACGTTTCCTTCCATTAGCTGTGAGGAAATACTTTATGTTGTTTTTTTTCCTTTTTGTGATTATTTGCAATGGTCTGTCCCACATTATAGTCAGTAGTGTTGACGGAACAACTGGATATAGCCGTTCCCGGGTTCTCAAATCTCGAAAGAACCAACCTTTCCTTTAAACTCCCTATCTATCTCTCTCGGTGGCGGATCAAGCTCTTTGAAGGTCCCTGGCGGCATGGGTCAGTGTCCGCTGAACGTCGAGGCCTCCCTGATCGGCGAGGTCCCTGACGGCCGCCAATGCCGCCCATAGGTTAATCCGTCACTGATCTCTCTCTCTTTTGCTTTTCGGGATAACACAATGGCTCCACAAATAGTCTGGTAAGATAAGATTTAGCATTGCAAAAGCTTTAAAATAGCAACAAATTTGGAATCTCGAACAAAAATGGCATGACCCGACCGGTATTACTCTATTTCGTTAGTTATTTACTCCTCTCTAACCGTCCTCTTTTTCGTTTACTGTATCTTTCTCTCTCACGCTCTTACAACGTATTCTCATCGTTTGTTAGTTTAGTTTAGTTTATGATTGTTATATGCTCATCCGTTATGTATCTTTAGAGCGGCTCTCGCTGCAAGTATTCCGGTTCCGGTGGAACGATAAGCTAATTACGAATCCTATTGGAAGGATGGAGGGGGCCTCATTATCACGCAGATAAATGGGTCCACGGCATTCCGTGGTTCCTGTGTTCTCGGAACGCACTCTAGAGCGAATCTTATTTAATTGTAAGCTAACACCTGATGAAATAAAAAGACAACAGACCAGCATTGGTCGAAAAAGTGGTAAACGAATTGAAAAATGTATATTAATTGAAGTAACTTAGAATTTAGACAATGGCTTATGTTACCTAACTTGTAATTTAGAAGTTAGAGTAATATTCATTAATATTTGGCAGTGATTTGCTATGGTAATATTCACAAATGGACAATAGACCTCAGAGAGTAAAGTATATTTACCCAATTCCGGTTTCAATTCTTCTCTTAATCTTAAGAGTCTTTTGTTGCTTTAAATGTGATTTTTTTCTTCGTCTCGCACTGCATACAGTTTCTGTCACTATCTGATCATTTGATCGGTGTTAAGCAAAAAAAAAAAACAAAAACTCATTCAGTATTACGTTGTAGTTTGGTCCGTCTTGTAAGGAAACTTTTTTATGTTTCCCCCTTTTTTATAGTCCACAAATCCTAAACCCGTGAATTGTCGGCAGTAAAGTTCGTACCACACCCAACACGAAGGATGTTGGTATGATCTCTTGTGTAGAGATGCAGTAAGTGCGGCCATCGGGTCGTTCAGCTAAGCTGAAGCGGAAATAACAGCCTTTAAACAAAACTAAGAAGACTAAACACTGCAAAAGCAAACATTCAGTCCTGCGGTTCTGTGTTTTTGGTTGTACTGTTCGCATATGGGTGTATTTTTTATTTCTACCTGATTTATGGTCGCCCATAAGTCACTTGTAAAGATGTACAACAACAGCAACAGCAAAAAAAGGAAAGGAACGAAGGCTTGCAGCACGAAGACATTGGGCCGACCCATAGGTACTGGTGCGAAGCGTACGCGTCGAAATTATAATAATTAGATCAAAGCCGATGATGGCCTGACAGCGCCTACCAAATAGACGGTCAAGAGGAACAGACACAAAAAAGCAAAATAGCATGGAAGTTGTTGTGTATTTTGAAGCACCGCCTGGTTGTTCTGTTCGCGTTCTAACCTTTTAAGAATACCAACCCACCTCAACAGGCTGTAGTTTGTATGGTTTGCTTATGCAGTTTTGAAGCTTGTCCATAAAAGTGTCAATTATAGCTGAACATTACATTTCGTATAAGGTTGGGTGCAATAGTCAAAATGACGACCTTTAAGAGCGTTTGCAAATCTAGGGATATTGGGGTATGGTAATCCAATTGGAGATTGTGCAACTGAAACATCAGCTCCTGATATCGGATTAGACGGTGTATACTACTACTTATATGTTATTCAAACTCCAATGTAGTAATAGGCCGTTAGACCATAAGTAATTTATCTTAAAAAAATCAAAATGATTAACTGAGAAAGTTCTCATCCTTGGAGTATTTTACATATTTCCTTTATTACAGAAATCCTGCCCAATTTTTAACCCCTGTATAATCATTCGTTAAATTTCTCTTTGTTTCTGCAAGCCTCTATGAACCAATTCAAATCAGTGGAGAAATTCTTGTACTAGGGCTACAATCTCGAAATCCTCGTACTGAGGATGTACAGAAAAAAATGCAGCTCTATAATATTCCTGGAACACCTTGAGATCGGCTTAAGCGCCACGGGATGATTACATACGTTTTGTCACCCCGTCAGATCGCGAAATAAACACTCCATTAAACTTCGCCTAATCTCAACTCGTAAAACCGATTACAAATCTTTATTCCGCCCTAGTATCAGCAACCGCACGGTCCGGTCGTAAATTAAAATTTACACTCCCGTCCACCGCATTCCGAACAAGGGCTTTACGCACGCAGACGCGCATGCGTTTGAGCTGCACAAAGTGGAAAATAAAACCAACATAAATTAGGCACCAGAAAGGCACCACTGCCGTTAGCACTAGCGAATGCGATATGTTTTGTACTGCGCCGTCTCGTGGCACATGTCACTCGCACGGCACGGCGCTGATATTCATATTTATTGATACGTGCCCGGGTGAGGCAAGTGACAGGCACCGGATTGTGAATTGTGTTTTATTTTCCACCGGTCGCAGTAAAAGGGTTTCCGCGGCACTAGCGACGATCGCTTTGGGAGGTATTTGCATGATCTTCTGGAGGTATTAAACCGAGCAGCACTTCTGCGTAAGCACTTCCTGAAAGCTACCGTCACCGGGTTGTGGCAGGGCGAGCAAGTAGGAAATTTATAATCCATATACGCACCGGCGTCGGGGCATCGTAAAAATGGTGACCCGTCTTAATCCTCGGACGCGTCGAAACGATTGGAATTAATGTGAGCAGCACAGTTTTGCATTAAAGACGTAGTCGATTTGCATTGCGATACTCGGCGAGGGGAAACCGTTTGCTCTAGTTGCAAAATCCCGTGTCGATGACAGCTAATTGCCTGCATCAGAATGTGCACATCTAGCTTCCTACGCATGCGCCGTAAGAAGTTTCCTTGTCCAAAAACAGTGTCCTTGGGAGATTCATCAGCATTTCGTATCCGAAGCCAATACTTTACGACCTAAAGTAACTGGAGAATGTGGCTCAAAGCGTAGGTATTATTTTAAAACGCAAGCTAAATAGTAATTGTAGCTATGGGAGAGCGACTTTCCTTGGGATTGAGCCTATCGGTCTTTTTATTGGAAGGCTCTACGTATCTCGTAACAGCATCTTAGCATCTTGAGTGCACCATCATGACCTGTTTGATGGTACGATGGAAAAATCCCCATACGATTGATTGGAAGTAATTTGCAGTGCATCTCAGTATTCCTTGCGATCGATGCGCTTGCGTACTGATCGAAACCTACCAGTCCGGTTAAATTCCTTACAAATTCACCGGTTATTCATTGGCGCAGTCAGGTTAGCCTCCATTAGGTGTCCGCGCGCAAAAGAGATGCTCCAGAGCTATTTTTGTAGCAGAGGAAACTTCCAAAATACAATTTTTTGATTCTTTCATGCGCTGTAGAACAGTTCTTCAATGTTTCTTAAATACTTTAATTGTAGCTCACAGTCAAGGCGTGAGATAGTTATAGGTGATATCCAATAGAGCCAATCCCTTACAGCCCGATGTCTCCATTGGCTGCGCCTTATCGACGGCTCGTCTTTCAATGTGTGGCGTCTAGCCAAGATCGGTTGGTATAATCATTGCTGCACGGAAGTAGTCGCGCCATACGGACGAGGTGTAGCAACCGTAGCGAAAGTTAAACGGATTGTCCAGCGAATCTCTACGCAACCGAAAGCAATCACACGCCGTCGACTGTAGAACGTGTTGCCGCGGGCAGTGTCGAAGATCCGTAACCCTGGTCAAAAGGGCAGGTACGTTGTCACCAATGTATTACCGATCGTTTATTAATGTGCAAAAGTCATTTTGTGCAATCAGTGTCCAATGCAGGGTTACTGGACTTTTGATGCAAGC
The DNA here is from genome assembly GCA_000473375.1 of Anopheles culicifacies. Taxonomy (NCBI): domain Eukaryota; kingdom Metazoa; phylum Arthropoda; class Insecta; order Diptera; family Culicidae; genus Anopheles; species Anopheles culicifacies. The sequence continues at coordinate 114,002 of KI422477.1, forward strand.
TACGTTGAATTCACTATCCTCTGTGAGTTGTGAACGAGAAACATTCTGTACCTAACCCTTCGTTAGAAACCCTGCAATGGAATGTTGACCCCCTCGTTGCCCAGCGGGTAGGTACTTATTACGGGTCCTGGGTGGTACACTGTGTGATTAAATATGCAAATAATGCGCGAAATAATGATGTTACCACTGATTGCGGTAGCTTTAATTGATTAATTGGAACCTGGTTGGCGCCTCTTTCATGTACAGGATGAAGATCTGATGGTTAGGCACATTTGGTACGGGATGCCGAATTTATCATCCCCGGGAAGGCGAGAGAGTGTGAGCGCACAGTACGATGAAGATCCAGCTCTTGTTTTTCCCCTACTCGGTACCGTGCACGGTACGTAAACTGGTTTCACTTGGACGTCTGGTGCTGTAAATGGGACCTGCCCAAAAGTTGGTGGCAACCGATGGTTGCGGATCAAGAACGTGCCAGGGCATTAAACAGACTTCTGCTGCTAAGCATGTATTGCGAGCTTGCGAGCGTTTGTATGTGTGTTGTTTTAATTTGTTGCGTCTATTTGTCCGTATGAGTTGATCAAATTGTAACGAGTTCTGGGCAGGGTCTACCATCGGGATCTCTTCAACATTCTCGCGCATCAACGAAGGCTATCAATTTTGCGTGCTATTTTTAGTACACCGCCACAGAAAAGGTCATCCGATATCCGTTCGGAGTGGTGCGGAACTTCATGCCACGCCTGATCGGTGCAAATTATCATAATTCAAAACACTGGTAGTGTAGAGCTCTGGCGCACCGGAAAGACTATCCGTGTGCGGTGGCTTGCCGGTTTTGTTTAATCCTAACCGGACCGGGAAGGTACACAACCTCATGCACTTCATGGTAGAAGAAGGTAAAAACAAACGCAGCACGCTCAAAATGGTTTTGCAAAGCACAATGCGCAAAGACCTCCGGCTGGAAGACGAACGAAGACGGTGAGGACCTTCCCGGGAATGCTACCTGTTGTTAAACAGGTCTCAGAACCACTTTGTGGAGTGCTAGCTTATTAAACTTGTAGCAAACCCATTTTTGATGTAGAAAACCGGGGCTGATAGATCGTACGGGATGGGGAACTCTGGGTGGAATAAAAACAAAGCGAGCGTAAAGAATGCCCGGACAGATCAGCTCGACAAACAAACATGGCGACGGATTTCTCCCGGGCGCATGTTGGTGAATTTTCGTACCCTTATGCTTACGATACTGTTTGGACAGATCCTTTCAGGTGTCACACGATCAGTGTTTCCGATTCAGTGATCTGGAAGGAACTTGTCGTCGCCACCATCTCCATCAATGCTGTCTGACATTTGCGCAGTTAGCAGAGCAGCATGCAAAGGTCTATCAGGCTTGCTCAAACTAATCCACAACCTGCAGGACATTAAATATTTAGAAGCTGGTTGAGAATAAAAACCACCGTTGAACACCACAGTTGAAGAAGAGAAAGAGCAAGCTACGCAGTCCGAGAGTACGATCTTCGCGACGGTAAGGGAGTCTCCAAAGTGCACCTTTGTATTGGCATTGTTTTTGTCGTTCATCAACCCGAACCATTAAACAGACAGTAATGCACATGCAGTTACACGTAATGCACGTTATAGCCGGTGGTATATCGTGGGTAGAGTTTATAGGTGCAATTGAGCATCGCAAGTAGTGGCTTTTCGGGACATTATTGCTCGTGTATCATCGTAGCAGAAGTGCAGCTCCTGTTTATCAACATTTTCGCACCCAGCAGGAGATTCACAGCCCGCAACGGGTAGGAGCGTAGGCAATGCTAAATGGTGTCCGTCGTAACACCGCGTTCAAAGACCACCGGCAAACACATCAGGAGCGAAGCGGTGATCACAAACTCCCGGACTGCTGTGGTTTGAGATACTATTAGCAACTGAGTTGGACCCCACACGTACCACGGGTACCTTTCTAGGTCTTCCTCACGCAAATGCAGTAAACCCGTACACCCGTGATGATGCGAAGTGAATGGAATGGGATAGTAACGTTTATTGAATTATCGAATTATCACCAATCGCACTTTGCATCCTGCCCAAAGATTCTGCACGAACTTGGTAAAGGTAATGAACCCTTCGCTGTGTTTTACTCCCTGTTGAATCGTTCGACGACGCACCAGTACATCCCGTGTCGTCAATTGATCATGGCAGATTAGCGAACGTTCACCGAACTCACGCGAAGATTGTCAATCATGTTCGTGCTGTGGCTGCAAACAGAGCAAATGGGCGTAGTTTCCTCTCGGTTTCCTTGTATCCAGTAACCAGTTTTCGGTGCGTCCTTGATCTTGGCAACTGCCATGGTTGTCCTTCTTACCAATGGATGGAATTGCATCACGATTAAGGGCAACACCGTGTGCACTAAACATCGGCGAATAGTTTTTGAGTTCAATGTACGAATGCATAGTAACACAGAGATGAGATTTTGAAACAACATGGCGTAAAATCTAAAATTAAAACCAACCAACTCCCTTACGCCCTTGCGATCTTGAACTTGACTCCCCCTCTCAGCTCAGCTGAGACGCGAAGACACGTTTCGTCATAATTGATACTGCTATGTGTTTGTGTGTGTGCAGTGAAAGGAAGTTGTCCTACCTTGCAGCACCTCATCTGTTTTCGAGGATTCGCAACAATGCATCGCTACGTGTGTCTTTTATTTTGGTTTTATTATGTTGTGCTGATCCTGTTGTGCAGGATAGGTATTTTTTAAGATGGAACACTTGCGCATGGTTGTGATATTCCACCGTGTTACGCACCGCTTACTCTTAATGATCATCCGACGGAGTATTGGTTCACAGTAATGGATGGGATAGTTCGCACATTGCCATAACTGGTGTGGGGATGTTTGTTCGGGACAGAGAAGATAGTTCCAGGGTGCCAAGGTGCCATTCGCCTTCAGCAGGTCTTGATCAGATATCTAGAGGTGAAGAGTAAAATTCCGGTATGAATTCCATGAACAGTATGAACAGTATGGTTGAGGAAGTGCAATAGTTGATAAGATACGGAATTCTGATTAGGACTTGTGATGTTTAAACTTTTCCCACGGGTTCGCTAGCTGTGATCTAAGCTCCCGAGTGTCTAGTAGTGGCCGGTTCCGAGTTGGATTCCATACCGTCAGACAGCTTCCCACCTTTCCTCGATTTGTCCACTGTTCTGCAGATTCCATTTCGACGTCTAAAGAGACGGTATCGATGGTTCCACTCTAGCGCTGCCGTTGAATGTTCATGTGCGTATGTTTGTATGTGTGTGTGTGTGTGTGTGTAAGTAAAGCGATCGATCGCACGCGAGTGCGATCAGCCGCAACACATCGTTTGTGGCCCGTGTGCTTTTACATCGGGTATGTTGTTGCGTGTGCTGTGTTGCGCTTTGCCAGTGGTTTTCCCTCTCATTCACACTCTTGCTCAGGAGCGCCTTCCG
>KI422477.1:120478-155468 GCA_000473375.1 Anopheles culicifacies
AGTGGCCGGTTCCGAGTTGGATTCCATACCGTCAGACAGCTTCCCACCTTTCCTCGATTTGTCCACTGTTCTGCAGATTCCATTTCGACGTCTAAAGAGACGGTATCGATGGTTCCACTCTAGCGCTGCCGTTGAATGTTCATGTGCGTATGTTTGTATGTGTGTGTGTGTGTGTGTGTAAGTAAAGCGATCGATCGCACGCGAGTGCGATCAGCCGCAACACATCGTTTGTGGCCCGTGTGCTTTTACATCGGGTATGTTGTGGCGTGTGCTGTGTTGCGCTTTGCCAGTGGTTTTCCCTCTCATTCACACTCTTGCTCAGGAGCGCCTTCCGCCTTAGCCTCATCCTACTGCCTCCCCCGTTCCGCATTCCTAGCAGCTTCCCACCATCGCGTAGTGTCCGGACCTGCAGCGGACCTTCACCACCGTAGGAGCGGAGCAGAACGAGAACGCGCGAACGCGAAGACCTCTCCATTTGCTTCCTCCATCAGTGCTGCGCCACTGTACGCCCTCTGCTGGTGGCTGCCTGAGCAGCCCAACCGCAAAACAACGAGCTCACAATAGCGACAGGTGTGGTGGCGGGTGGGGTGGAGTCCGCTCAGCAGCAGCAACCAACCAACCAGCCAGCCACAGCAGCGGTGGCGAGAATGGAAACAAAATATGTATATCGTGCCAATTTAATTTCTGTTTCACTTAGCATTTGTCAGTGCTGAATCGTCCGCGCTGTAGAATAGATGCCTCGGGATCGCTCCGAGCCGCAGAGGAGTACTCGCGCCTGTTATCGCTAGTGCGGTGAGGTTCGATTCATCTGCTGATACCGAATTCAGCGAGAAAGGTGTGCTTGCGTAACGAGTGAACCTTTGCGTTAGCCGGCATCAAACGGGAAGATACTGGAGTGATCCGTCCCAGTAGTCTGCGGTCGATCGGTCCAATATCTTTAAAGGAAGGACACTTCCCCTCTATCGGTAGCCGCTACCAATCAACCGGAAATTGATGATATACCCTACGACAAAGGTCCTGTTGTGACGAGCAGAATGAGCACAGATTTTTGGGGCATGTAATCGAACCTCAATAGCTGGTTGTACATTATCTCGATAGTTAGGAGGTCCAAGTACGGGCGCTATCTAGCAGAAAAGTACGGGTTTTTGGGTACATCAATCAATCACCTCATTCGGACGACGAGTTCAACCTTGGCAGGTCGGGAAGCTCGTGACAGGGATACTGGTGGTGTTTGCTGGATCTGTGCTGAAGTTCTGAGCAGAATGCAATATGGTTGGGCCCGTGCACCATTCCGCCATTATGGTAACGCCTCGAGTCTGTCGTAAGGAGCAGCCAAAGAAGCAAACATTGCCACAGCACCAGAAACGAGTCGTGTTATTGCTGCCTTTGGACCACTTCCTCGCGTTTGCTCGTCCTGCTATCAAGAATGCGATGCATTAGGATTTGGTCTAAGTGTGCGCCAGAAGAGGGCTCTAACTATCAGCGACAAACTGTAAACAGTACAGAGCGTAACGTTACATACGTGTCCGTAATAGTGTAAGTTTTAAGATTTTTTTTTTCGTTCTCACTATCCTCCATTGTGCATCCCTCCGACGGGTTGAAAGTGTGCGGATGTGTGTATGAGTGTGTGTTTATGCGAGGTTACTACGATCGATTCAATTCGTGCTGCCCTAGTATTCGAACAGCGTTATCAGCTTGGGTAATTAGTTTCAGTTCTTTGCCTTACTTCCTCGCCATCCGAAGGGAAGTAATTGGTGCCAACAGAAGGAAACATTGCGAGCTGTCAGAAGGAAGTCTTCCATTCAAACAATACAGTATCGAGGCGCGTAGTCGTCAAAACAAGGTGGAAGAATAACGACTAATAAACGTCAACGTTCGGACCCACGCGTCCACATCAGCTGGAACACACAGGAACATTGCAAGATCGCTCACTCTACTCGCCCCTTTCGCACGACGACAGGCACCGCCGGGAGGATGGAACAGATCGTTACCTCGATTGTCTGCTTTTTAATGGTAAGTTTACTGAAGAAATCTGACACCGAATAGGATTTTCCACTTCGCGGTAATGTTGGATGAAACGGTCCTGAAAATCCCCTATGGTGCCAGAACATACCGTGGGAAATTACGGCAAGGTAGCGGTGACTCAGTGCACGCAGCTGGATGAAGGAACAGGAGTTTAGGCCAGCGTGATTGGCGGAGTTTGTCTCCCGTGGTGATGTTCCAAAAACGGCGACCATCATCGTCAGAAAAGTCGTTTCAATTGGTACAATATCTTACGACGAGGGTGGGGATCGGGTCACTTGGAATGGAAGCATGGAACTTTCTCCCCTGTGGCATATTAGGGGTTTGCGGTGGGTGGTGTTGAAATTGCACGTGTGTGTGTTTTTCTAGCGTTTGGCGAAACACGCAACTCGCTCGTGACGGTGCGTCTTGTTCGCCATTGACATCAATTAGTGGCCGAGGCAGTCGGAAGGAACAAGACGGTTGATGTCGGCGTGTGGTTTCGGGTTCCCCAACCCAGAACGCTATTGTGCCGAACCGTGCCTAGAGCTACTTCGCCAGTGACAGCTGACAGGTTGACATTTGGGGAGGATGGGACACAGTCCGGCCTAACCTAACGTCCGGCGATGATGAAGATCTAGCGCTAACCTTGCCCTAGACATGGCCACAGCCTGCCAGTTCCGATCGGTTCCGAACGAGCGCGCACCGAGTCCTCGGAATGTTGTGCAAACGCGTTGACGGGTGCATTCTTGCTCGCAAACTTTGGCGTACTCCGTATGCATGGCATGTGCGAGAGGAGAGGTGAAAGCATATGCCGGTTGCATGCGCATTGCGATGCATGCAAGCGTGTCTTAGCCGTGACCTTCTGCTACTGGCCAGCTGTGTGCTGCGTGTGTTATTCCCACCGTATCCATAACCCTACCATCGCCCCAAAACCTTTCAGGTGGCTTCATGGCGCATGGAGACCCTGGACACTTTGCAACACATTCCATTGGTTAATAGGGTATTGAAAGTCTCTTTTAATAGTTCTACTCCCCCAAGCATATAGCACCATTTGCCAAATTTGATCTTAACAGAAGGTCGTCAAGGCATTAGAGTTTTTTGTTTAAAGATTTCCTTTAATGGCATCCATTTCCGTACCAAACATCGAAACAGCATAAGTTCATTCTTCTACGCACATCGATACCGATTATCAAAGGTTCCGTTCTAAAGGAGCTGCACGAATTTAAAATCACTCCGGGGCGTTAGCTTCTCCAGCTGAATAATATGCGTCTTCACCCTTCACTTCCAGGGCGCCTGATAATGAAAGGCTCCTGGCATAATCGGTTGGCCGAGGATCCGAGGTAGACCTTTTTTATTTATTGTGCGAACGGTTAGCTGTTGTTACCGCCAACGACTTAAGGTGTCCGTTCTGGTTCCTTTTCTTGTTGTTGTTTCGTTTCATTGGTTGGTGTGTTGTCCCGCTCAATTGGAGGAACTGGGTGCTGCCGCGCGAACTAATTAGTATTCAACCTTGATCTTATTTTCCCCCTCGTCCCTGCCACCGTCACCGCAAAAAGGGAAACAGAAATGGCTCAATGGTTCCCTCCCGAGAGTGGTTCATTGATTTTTTGTTTTGGTTCTTGGAAGGAATTTTTGTTTTCGCGACCAGTACGACGGAACCGCCTTGGTGTATATAAGGGCGAGCACGGTCGGTTCGGTTTTCACGCGAGCTGCGCGGGTGGAGTGACTTTCACTTTTCCATTCCGCTTCACTGTAAGTGGGTATGTAATTTTTTATTGGGTTTTTTTCTATGTGTTTTATTCGTAACCATAAGTGTGTAAAATCAAGTAGAGTAGAACGAATGTGATGATCGCTTGCCACAAGAATTGCTATTGAATGAGAAATACCTGTAGGTACTCATTTGGGCGTTGGTTTTCGGCTGTGGTGAACCATTCTGTAAGCAGTGGACGATCGTGCTCCTAGTACGTCATCCGACAAGCACGTAGGATCACGTGATCGATCGGTGATCTCGTACATATGTCAGATATGACGAGGAAACAGTTACGAAGCCGTTCAGCACTAGTAGTGTGACAATCAACAAAAAAAGCACCCTGCTGAAAACCTGAATGGGAAGGGAACGCAGTGAAGTAAAAAAACTGGATCAGTCCAAGCTACAGTCAAGATTCTGGGTCTCCCCCAGAGTAAGACCGAGAGAAAGAGAGAGAGAGAGAGAGAGAGAGAGACAAAGCCAAACACAAGTCTCTAAGGGAGGGAGGATGTTGAATGAGAAAATGTCCCGTCCTATTGTAAGTCGTAGCCGAATGCGCTGAATTAGAACGCAGAGGCGTGTTGCAGGCGATCGCTCTTTCTGGACAAGTTTGCAAAGTCCTCCCGATGGTCGGACCTGCCCCTGTTGCGAACAGGGTGGTGCAACTTGGTTGTGAACTTGAAAGGAAATACAGGTTTGTGTCCCGAGACTCCAAGGGTCTGTATGAGGCATCTGGCAGGCCTTTGATTTGTCACCGAAATCACCACATCGATTGTCCGGTGATCACACATTGCTTTCACTCTATATGCCACTCGAGAAGAGCGACGATCATTGAGATCAATACCTGATGACATCAGTTTTACCTTCTAGACACCGTACCGGGTGACACGCGCCATCAGGTTGGATCGTTTAGAAGCGGCAAGGAAGTAATGCAACCTGTCAGACGTCTTGTTTCCGACATGATATATTGGTTTGGATGTTCCATTGGCTCAGGTTTTTCCTCTAGATATGTGTCGGCATTACGTAATCAGCGTGTAACTCTTTGAGGACCTAGTAGCACTACGCACATGATCGGCATCTCCATCGTCAGAAAGGTGCGTCCGTTGTTTGTAGCTAATTTGCACCCCGGGAGCACCGGCAGCTATCTTGCTATCTTATCGCTAAATCTTTCGTGGTCACAATGGCGCTTAAATGTGCGACGCACCCGAGAAGGGAACATCGCGGCCACGGCAGGTGAGCGGGAGCCGTAAAGTGGACCGATAATCACACTTCTGCAATGGCACGAGTCGTGTGTTTCTCACGGTCCACCAGTGAGAACACTCCCAAAATTCCTTATCCTTACCGCCAATGGGAAGTTGTGAAGCAGAAATTCAAATATACAAAAAGAAAGAGAGAGAGAGATAGTTTGTGAAAGAGAAAGAAAGAGAGAGAACAAAATGAAGAGACCAAGAAGTTAAGTTTGCAAAAATGGTAATTAGTTGAGTCTCAACTTGGTCCTCTACTACTACGAACCGAGGGAGCAGCAACTTGAGCGGGATTGCTGTTGCTGGGAATATTAATTCTATGCGATTAAATGCGGCTACCTTCAATACTTTCGATTTTCCGCTCGTACTAACGTAAAAGGGGATAGAGCAAAGTGAGGCGATATTTCGGTTTGTTTTTTTGTTATATCTTGTTTGGCTACTGGTTTTTTATGGACGTAGCGTAGACTGAAGACACATAAGATCAACAAACAATAAAAAATGACACATACAAATTTACGATCGTCTTTTGATAGATTGATCGAGTTGTCAGTACAGTTAAAGGCTATTCCGTTTTCGAACTCAATTCTGGAAGTTGCCTGGATCATTACTTGCAGCAACGTCACCCAACCTGAATTCCTGCTGGAATATACTTCAGTTCTTACGTGCTATACGCATCAGAAGTGAAAGTACCTCTCACAACACGTCGCAGGTTTATACACCATCGCAAAGGTTTACGTCTTACCGCATTGGCACGCGTGGTTCGCTTGCATATCGTTTGGCATCGAGTGCAAGGCCTAACCGAAATGAGACCAGCGTGCATCGGATGCCTCCACGCCGGGGTTGAGTTACCGAAGAAATTAGGTTTCCCTGCCCCCCACCACCCGGCAAATTGTGTGTTTTTTTGCACCACCTGACATTGACAGACTTTCTGCCTTGCCGACTTCTTGCGGAGCGAGAAGCCATGCTGGCATACCGCAGGGGTTTGTAGTAATGCGATACTTTCCATTCGGACGTCGCCTAACGGAGTCAAAGTCACGCTCACGCTCAAGAATACGCTCACCCTAATGTGACATTTTCCGACCGTCCCAAGAATCCCTCAAACTGTCTGGAATGTGTATCTCCCAGGAACTTGTGATTTTTTTTCTAATGGGCTGAAAGGAGTGACGGGACGATTTGGGGTCACGATATATCTAAGGATGCCGCACCCGAAATTTAAAGTTTGACAGGCAAGACGCGTCTAGTACGTCACAGAGTATGCTGCATGATCTGAAAAGGATGATTTGCGTCATGATTAATGGAGTTGGGGTTTAGTTTGAGGTTTAGACAACAGTGGCCTGATTGTGTCGATTTGACTGTCTGTGAGTGTTTGACGTAATTCATGCTGGGTGAGGGCAGAAAGAGATTCCATTTCCTGTGCGGGAACCTACTAACCACCTCACATCTCTTCACTCTTTTTAGCTCTTGCTTTTTTTTGTTGGAAGAAGGAAGTGTTTGGCGTTTAATTGCGGTCCGGTTATGTTGGATGACGCTACCGTCAACATCACCACCACTAACTCTACCCGATGTCAATTCGGTGAGGAATTCAGGTGGCAGCACGCTGAATGTTCGCCGACACTGGTGATTAATAGCGTTGCTGGTGACCGCACTAGTTCCCAGGGATATGGGTGTGGGTATGAGAGCCCTTGAAAGCGGTGCTTACCGTCTTGCGTCTTGTGAAACGCTCATCAATGGACCCGGCCGATGACGGTGCTGCGGTTTGACCGGCCAAGACTCGTTCCATTGATACGTATCCGGCAGGTTTAGGCTTTTAGACACTCGGATACCCTTCCCCGGTATCCGTTAGGTGTAGCAGCGCACTCGGGCCGGTTGCACAGCGGTGTGCAAAAGCATTTCAGGGCCACTGGAATGGATTCTGCAGAAAGGGTCCCGACACGACGCCCACGCGTCGCATATGTGTGCAGTGTGCGCTATAGAGCGCTACCGCTAATTATTGTCCATTCATGCGAACCCGCTAACGTGGTCTTTTGGTCGAAAATGAAAACCAGAGTATGGAGGAAACCAACACATACCCAACCGCCTGCCTAGGGCGGGCAAATGGTGGTCACTCCACAGCGAAGGCCATTGCAAAGGCCACGGCATTCAGGGCACCCGAAGTCGCAGCACTCTATTCCTGGCACTTGGTTTTGGTCCTTCTCCACCACCTTCAATCTCCGGAACTCCCAGAACACGATTCCAATGTGGTCGTGGTCTACCATTCCGTGCAGTTACAGCTAGCATGAATCACTGCACAGTTGGCTGTGTTGACTTTGTGTACTCCTAGTGTCCCTATTAATCATGACACCATGCAGGTTCCGGGTTAGAATCCGGGTGGAGCTGTGCCACGTCTCGTTCCAAATCCACAGAATATCCCATATGCGGTCAGGTCCGAAAAATGTGCACGCGAAGACGCGCAAGTTTCTCCTGCCGTACGCCGGTTTGCCAAGCCGAAAGGAGATTTTGCGTGAGTGCCCACGGTAACGACATTGAACGGCCTTGGATGGCCATGAAATTGGTTGTTGCGCGTTCGCCGGCTGCAGCTGGGATGGGTTTTTGCGGGTCGCTTCTTTCGTTCCACCGCGGGTAATTGAAGGTGGTGGGAGGATGGGTGGTAAGTTTTTCCTTTCCGTTTTGCCGTTTGTGCCGCGGGCGATTTACATCGGCGATCGACGATTACTTCGATCCTTACCTTCGTCTTCGTCTAGCTGCTCGCCTGGCTTTATTTGCTTCGTTTTGCTTCGTTCCGTTCGTTCAACCGCGGTGTAGGCCGTTCTACTTTGGGCCTCTCGGCTTTTTTATGTTGCCGTTGCTTTCTGCTGTTCGCGGTTTGGTATCGGTACAGGGGTTTGGCGTGAACCACTCTTTGTTTATACATCGCTGGGGGTATGTACGAAGTTGGCTGGACAGGATCACTCTATGGTTGTCGCTCAAAGAAGGGATGCCCTGTGGACCCGTGTGGTGGATGGTTGGATCGCGATGTCGTTGTTTTTGGTTTAGAAGGCAAACTCTCGGTGCACTACTCACAGTCGCACAACCGTGAGTTTCCATTTTTCTCTACGAGAACTTCAGGCAGCCTACCCAAACTCAGGCCTAAGGGACGGACTGGCAGTGGAGCGATTCGGAACGAAACGTACTCGTACGAAATGCGTACGAATAGCAGAAACAATAAACCAGCAGTAAAAACCTGAAACAACGCCCTGGCCACTCCTCGTAGATGAAGCGTCCGTGTGGTGGTGCTACGCGAGCTTTACCCAAGATGCCATCAAGCAGCACTGTTCTGGGTCGTTCGCCTGCTTGTATGCAAGAATTAACACATACCGGCAATCGTACCGGGAAGATCAAACCACAAACATCTAAAACAACGACAAAAAAACCTCGTGTGTTCTAACCAATGGTTTGGTGTTATGGGGCCGGAATTTTGGAAACCTTGTCCAATTTGGAAGAGTTTATTGCCACACAAGCACAGAAGTCAACCTTTTGGCGCATGACTTGTGCTCGTGCCGTGGGGAGGTAGTTAAAATTGACTAATTAGTTGAACATGTCATTCGGTTCCTGTGCACTGTATGACAGGAAATGGTGTGCCGGCTAATATGAATGATGGCACTTCACTAAGCAGCTATGTTTTCGGATATGAAATTAATTCTAATCGAAGTTGATGATGAACAAGAATATGTTACTTCCTACTTTATTAGTTCAGTTATATCTCCTTGAAGTTGACAGCGACCAAGAAGAAGATGTTAGGGAATGTATATTTTTAAAAGTACCATATTACATATTGAATGTCTTTAATATTAAACCATCAAGCAAATGAAAATGAAATTTAATCACTAGAAAGCCTTATGAAGTCAAATGTTGCATATCTGTTTAGTTTACTTTATTAGACGTGTCTTCTCCTAGATAATTGAATTTATTTATTAGTTTAACTTGATGAGTTAGAAAGATCATTCTAAACCCCAATACAACTTCTGTGATATTTTTTTTCTTTTCGTAGATTTTGGCTATCGTTCGCGTAGGCAGCGTTCCTGCACCGAGTGACATCATATCAGGGCGAGAGTTTCTATCGATACTCATGAAACCGACCGACGGAGATACGGCTGCCACACCTCAGCAACCGTCACGTAACTTCCGCGGATTGCGTAAGTTTCGTCACTTCTTCTACGATCAATCCAATAAGGATGATGATACGATACTGCCGATCGAGGCACTATTCACGTCTCAGGAAGATCTGGACCGGAGTAGTACACGGTTCTATGGCTACAGGAAAGGAGGGCAGCGTGCTAGCGGTAGCAGTGGTACGACACTAGCTACAACGACGTTAGCGCCAGTGGAGACAGCTAATGTCCCGGTCACTACCTCATCACCCTCGTGGTTCGTTGACGGCGAGCCAACGACGCCGCTGATGGAGTCGAATGGAACTACCGGTGAGAGTACGGAGCTTACCACACTAGAGGACGTTACCACAGTAACTACCGGGACGTCGTTGGAGGAGGAGAAAACAACTTTGGCACCGACCGAACGACCAGCCGGCCGGTACGGCAAGCGTGCTAAAGCGATCCAGCAACCGGTCGAGTATACGAAAGTGGTATCCCCTGTCCGTCATTCGAATGCGCATCGCAGCGAGCTCTCGGTTGAGGAGTTGGGACCTACGATCAGTAAAGAAGAAGAGCCCGACTCGGCTAAGGGAGAATCGTCCTCGGTGGCAAAGTTAGTAGCTCCACCGGCCACATCACAACAAAGATATCGCACACAGCGCAAACAAGAGTCGAAGGGTGGACCCTCCTTCCAGACGGTCGATTATCGTGACCGAAAGCCGGTAGAATCTTTGACATGGCGGGATATGAATGGTGAAACACGACTGGAAAGTGATCGGAAGGCGCAGCTAAAGACGATGAGAGACAAAAGCATCCCGCAGACGTACTCCGAACCGGCACGGTTTTATTCCGAACCAGCACAGTTCTATTCCGAACCGGCGAAAGTATACTCAGAACCGGCCAAGGTGTACGGTGAGCCGGAGAAGGTATACTCGGAACCTGCACGGGTATACTCAGAACCCGCTAAGGTATACTCAGAACCGGCAAAAATTTACTCCGAACCCGCGAAAGTATACTCGGAGCCGGCAAAGATCTACTCACAACCGTCTAGCTACTGGCAAACGGCATATTCAGCACTGGATGCGCCAACTACTGTTTCAACAACGACGATGAGATCGACAACAGTGGAGTCCACGACCTCGGAGCCATATACACCGGCAACATCCTCCGCGACAACTTCCGGACCGGTACGGTTAGTTTTTAACGAACTCGATAAAATTCCTTACGATCAGCTAAATGCACCCACGGTTGATGGGGAAGATGCAGGTTCGATCCAGGACGTGATAGGGAAGTTTGTTCCGAAGCAAAGTCATGGGCTTGATAAAGCAGGACAGCATGGCGACTCGCCGGATGAGGGGTTTGCGGTTCAACCACTGGCCGGTCCGGTAGTGCAGACGTTGGCGCCCGTACTCGGTTCTGGCGATGATTCGAAGGTTGGGTACGTTGTAGAGGGGCGAAACTATCGGAAGTATCGTGTGGAAGAGAAAACCCCGGATGGTTTCATCGTGGGGGAGTATGGTGTACTGTCGCACAATGACGGTAATCTACGCGGTGTCCGTTACACGGCCGATTCCGACATTAATCCGCGCCTGATCTACGATGCCCTGTTGAAGTTTCTTTCCTTATGAAGCCTCGATCCCCTCCCCAACCCAAAAGTGTGTCGTGCGTCTGAAGTCGAGTCATACGTAGCCAAAAAGAGCAACCAGAAGTCGTTGTAACTAAGTGCACAAGGCATAAACAGTCATTGGGGCTCGATGAGCTGATCTGATGTCGGATGTTAGCGCAGAAAGGATCACAAAAATAGAAGATTAAATGAAATGAGCGATAGATCGAGATGGAGATAGATAGAAAGAAAAAGACAGAGAGAGAAAGAGAAAATGGGGGAGATAGATATGTAGAGAAAAAGAAATAAGGAAGATAAAACATAAATCGGGTTGGATGTTGTACATGCAGATGTAGTTGATGCCATATTCCTAACCAACTCGACAGAAGCATCCAGACAGAGGCGTTCCAGCTATTAATAGCTTAGTATATTTCCCACAAACTGAATTCCGAATTTAGTAGTTCCCTCCATTCGTTTCCATTGTTCACTGCTCGAATAATAAATCCAATTGCTCAGGATTGCCTTGATTCCAACACATGCAATATGTCCTTTTATAGAATGTTGTTAGTAACGATTAGCGGATGGGTTAATGTTGAGACAATACTGATGAGCAACTCGTAAGTAGCTACAGTCAACTTGGCTTAACAAGGCTTAGACCATGTATCGATAGATAATTGTATATTAGGTAATCGCTCCTCAGACTCGTCAGTTTGCCATATGCTTCCGTTGCTTTACGTTAAGTGTGTTGGATGTGGCGTGGTGAAAGTAACTTGCCAAAAGAATGCTAACAGTGTAGCTCTCTAGTTGATTTCGCTGTAACAGGTTGGCAGGAGATAGGAAGGTATTTCACTGTATGTACTAATCGTAAGGCCATCCCGACAGCGCTAATGATGGGAGTCATGGTGAAGGAAGTAACAGTCACTAGCTCGCTTGAGGAACGCAACCCGTTTGATCCCAGCACGTCAAACGCTCCGGAGCACCATCCTTCATCCTTCACGTCACCCCTTTTATTGAATTAAAATGTGATAATAGTGTAGAGATATTTAACTTAACTTAACGTATACTGCTAAGCCATTCGTTTCGTCACTTTTTGCCCTTTCCGGGTGCAGCTGCTAAAGTGCTGTAGGTTTTTGTTTTGCTCAAGTCAGTTTTAATGTTGCCCTTGTCTGTACGCTAGTTTCGGGAAGATGCCTTATTAAAGTGGTGTAGATTCGGAAAAAAAATATAGAACGATCCTCTCGAGTGCGATGTCCGGGTTTGCCATATGAAACCGAGAAGCTGGTCCTCTGAAACAATTGGTATCGTCTATATTTAATTGCAGCGAAGAAGTACTCTACGTTTCACTGTTTAGGGTTATTGGGAGTAAACGGTTTGACATAGTAATACATCAATTGTCAATCATGCTACCAGGGGATAGTTTAGGAGTAAGGTTAAGTAATTAGGTGTGTAAGTAGTTCAAGTTTATTGAAGCAGTCTTTTGGTCAGGGTAAGGCAGATAGGTAAGCAGTTGGTAGGCAAATCTGTACATTGGATTTGAGCAATCGTGAGGAAATAGTAAAGATACCACGAATAAACTAAGATTGTGGTTGTTCTTCCCAAGGCACTCAAAAGCTCTTGATGGATCATCTTAAGCTCTCTCTCTCTCTCTCTCTGTCTCTCTCTCATACGCTTATGCTTCTATCTCTAGCTATACATCTTTTGCTTCCTTCGCCATAACAACTTCACAACGAGTCTTCTCTTCCTGCCCAACCGGATGTACTGCACCAGAACCGAAACATTACTTTCGATAAGAATTGTGTAATAAATGTATTCCTTTTCCTCAGCAAATAAGCCATCACCTCCGCTCACTGAATCAAGTTTTCATAGTTGTGACCGGCTGTAATTGGGTTGTGACCGAGCGTCGATCCATTTCCGCGATTCCACCGTGAAGATATCACACCGTATTGATATACACACCCTTGGACCCTGGATGGGTCTTACATTATCATGTGCATAGCCGCCAGCTAGCGCAACCAGCTCGTGCACTAATTCAGTAGTAGTTCTCTCTTTCCCATGCCGTGTCTGAGCCGTGTCCGGTGGTGAAAGAAACCGTACGTTACGTCGTGGTGACTAAAAATAGGTTTGAAAAATGGAATCTCGGGAACTTGTTGTGCATGTAAATCAGTACGAAGGAACCGATGGTGGGAGGACAAAACATGTGCACTCACTCTTGCACTGGAGCCGAGTGGTTACCATTAGATATGAATGCGTTCGCTCACTCCTGCAATGGATGAAACTGTCAGTATGCAAAACTAGCCGGACACTGTTGGAACGCTTTTGCATGCGGCGAGCGGAATTGGGCGTGCGTGGAGCGAGCGCATGTGTCCTCTAACCTGTCTTTAGCCTCCGGCCGTGTGGTGTTTCGTAGGCGTTGTCTCTAGGCAAGTAGTGTTAGCAGCTCTTTGTCAGCCGCTCGTGATGCAGATTCAGTGTAGCGGATATCCGAGGCGTTGGTAATGACTGATTATCAGCCATCTGATTTTTGGTACCGAGTGCCGTTTTGTGTGGCCTTGAAATCATCTGGAAGAAGGTTAAACCCCTGCTCAGAGCAGGGGTGCGCACTGAGCGAATGGGAGCGCCACGGGATTTCCGGCCCTGAAACTTACGAATCTCTTTGCTCACTTGTGCCAACGCCCAAGACCTCCAGCAACTGCGTTGGAGTAATTAACTGAGACGGTTTATCGGCCTACTGAGGCACGGAGGCGAAAACATTGAAGAGCCCAATAATGTTTGACCACCATTTTGAAACAAGACACCCGATAGGTCGGATATCTGCACGCATGCCGACGGCAGAGCTCTGATGGATTATTAATCATTGCCATTAATCTTAATGCTCGGAAGGCTCGTAACGAACCGCAATTTATGGTTCGATCGCATAATCCGGCAGCGACGTATTGGCTCATATTTCCAACCGCTTCATGTAAGAACATACAGCGAAGGCTAATGAAGTTATTGCAACTGCCCGGGATGGTCGTTTCAAGATGGCTCGCTTGTAGCAGGCGCCGGTCAATGGATGGTGACCAACACGGGTGAATCAGCACAGAACTAGATTTTATTGCCGATCAGTATCCGGATGCAGTTGCACTGCCCTAGGATGTCCGTACTGGGGCGTCCTTGAAGCTTGAGCAATCGTTGGAGTTTCCGGATCTTCCAACCAATGATCATCGACCTCAACCGTTCTGTTCACTAAAACAAAGGATCTTCTCACCGCAGACTGGTTCATTTCGTTATTGCAGCAATCATATTTCGCAGCATCCTTTCTACCAGCCAGATATCACCTTCAAGTGTGGTAGATAAAGCAAGTCGTGCGTGCTAGCAACCCGATTCCGCGATAAATGTGGCTAGTTAACACACCATCAATGATGACAAATCGTTTTGACCCCTGAGGTATTCGCTTGTGCTGGGCAGAAGCACGCATAGTGCATGTGTGTACATGATGATCGCGCGTGCCGTCTACTTAACCGTCCCTAAGCTTTTTTTGCACGGGCGTGGTGTGATCGACGCATTTATCTTGGTTCGATAGTAATAAAACAAACCGAAACAGATAGCAAACATGTCAAGTCGACTGGTGTGGAATGCCCGGATGATTGTGCGCTTGACAGCTGATGCGTTGGACGATGCGATGGTGGAATTGCCGTGAGAAGTTGAAAAATGTAGCCACTCTTAAGAAGGATGAACATTCCGTAGCTATGAGGTAGATTACATTTATGAGTAAACAATAAAATAATCGATTGACAGAGTCTCGTATTCTCGTTATGAAGAAGAGCTGTGCTGCCTTGCTTTTATTATTGAATCTTTATATATTTTGCAGAATTAATGACATGTGGGTTTACTTCCGCTAAAGCACTATAATTTCGAGAGATTTTTACTTTAAATAAATGGTGTGTATGACTTGTGTTTACCCATATTAAGATATTTACCCATTTCTGCATACGTGGGATCACTCTGAACAGGATTTTCGATTGGTCCTTTAGTGTGAAACAGGCGCCACTACCATCTTTACTATCGGAACATTTATACTAATTCAAAGGCCAAAAACGGATAATTATCTTTTGGTTCGAGTTCATTAGCGTTAAAAAGGTGTACTTCGGTTAAAAGGTGTACTTTGTTTGTTTTCAGAGTTCGTCATCATGGTTGTTTTTAGTGAATGCATCAACACCGTAACTCTTACATACTTTCTGCCTAAAAAGCCTCTTCTCTGTATGTGGATGACCTTACACATCGGAAAGATCCGACGTTCCTTGATAGTATGTTCATCGTACAATCCACAGAGCTGATTGTTAGAGCAGCTCCTCCATGGTCCTTTCACACATGCCTGTCTGTTAAGCAGCATGCCAGCTTGTTAAGTTGTTCTCCAGACCAATTCCAAACGAAAGTGCAGTGAAGTTGTTTGGAACATAGACCACATGCGCGTTGGTCGGTACATAAAATTCAAAATATTGTGGTTTTTTATTACAAGAATGCTTTAAGGATATTTGCAACAAAAGCTTAAAGAGCTTTCAAAGCTAATGTTTAAAGTTTTATAAGAATCAAAAGCACATTTACCCATCACAGTGGTGTCAAACTCCATGTGACGGGTTCTCAGGGAAAAATAAATGGATTCATAATTAACTAACTAAGATAACTGATTTTTCTTTACCTTTTCGATGAACTTAGTAATTTTCACAAGTTCTGAACGAATTCCTTTTCGGAGATCGTCAATTAAAGAAGAAGATTGTTTGGGGTCTGGATGAACGATTTATCAACGCAGGACTCGATTGACAATAAGTCATGATTACTTGACTATCTCTTAGAACTGCTAAGATCAGTTGCACATATTTGAAATTTGCAATTGATAGTTATTCATGAAAGTTGCATCTTATTAAAATACCTCTATGGTAACTTCTACTGTTGAGGACATGCAAAAAAGTTTCACACAGACGCTTAGATATTTCTTCACAAGTAAGGAAGATATTTCAAATGCCAGATGGTAGAGCTTTAGCGGCTCGGTAGCCGAGGAGATGGTGGGGTCGGTTCTCCGAACGAGCAGGACCGAGCTTCGAATCCCATTCGGGCCGTTTTCCCGTACGCAGGACTGTTGCGGGTACATTTAAGTCACGGAAGACAGAAATGGCAGGCCAAGACCTCTCGAGGTTGTAGAGCCATCGAAGATAAAGAAGAATGTAATGTTTTGAAATAGGAACATTAGATTGTCCAGGCTACATGTTTGACATCTCTGCACTAAAAGCTTCCAGTAAATCGAGCAAACGTCGGTAAGCTTTAATCGATCAACAACCTTCAAAAGCTCACACCTTCAAAAGAGAGGGAGAGAGAGTTCGCTCATGGTATAAATTCAAGAAAAGAGAGGGAGAGAGTTGTTGATGAGAGGGAGAAAAATTGCGTGTTAAAAACGAAAGCGCGAGAGTTCTAAATTTAACGACCCGAACCATTCGTTCGGCCAAGAATGGCCAGATTGCAATTAAGAACATTTTGATTATTTACGGCATCTTGCACGCAAACGAAACGGAGTGTACTGCTTCACATACCCTAGCTGGTAAGCGCCTTCAGGTAAGGGTTAAGGCGCAAATTAGTTTACGTGCTCGGAATGGTCATTACAGCACACCAGTTCTCCACATTCCCAACCCACCACACAGCCCCAAAAGCCAGGCATCACCCGTGCACGACACAAATGTACGTGCTTTCATGATTTTAACATGATAAAATGTGCAAACAATGCTGGCACGCTTAAGCCGTGCCGATGTCGAACCGTAGCGCACTTCCGGTACGCTTTCACCGATCAAATGTTTCGACAGGGGTGTCCACTGTCACAAAGGGTGGCTACACTTAAGAGGCTGCAAACGTGATAATAATCATTAAATGTAAAACAAGTACCTGCTTAACGATGGATCGATAGGAAAAGTTTTTCTCCAAAACTTACACCCCGCCGCTGTACTTATTTTTGCCGCTGTCTGATTCTTTTGTTCTGGTGGAGGTAGTAAGATTTTCATTTTCACGCTGTAAAACAATTTCGGTGCAAATTGTTGTCATATTTTTTTCTCAACTTTTTTTCTTTCTTCCGGTGCCCTTTCGCTTGGACAGTGAGAAGGTTTGAGAAATCAATATTAATAATTGCTCAGCTGGACGTTCCTGGCGCTTTGGAGTGTGCACACGTCTAAATGGAATTTCGGTTATTTAGACAAAGAATTTCACAATACCTTTCCGTCTGTATGGGTGACCATTCGGCCAGCAAGCGAGCAGATGAGCAACGAATTCCATCGCGGTATATTGGAAAGAGCCCACAGATATTGGCAGCACATGACCATATCCGAATCATTCCTACTAGGGATGGTTTGGGTCAATAGTGCACTGCACTTGAAAAATGTCAACGCCATGTGTGTGTGTGTTGATGAACCGGCATGAAAATAGCGCGGGAATCTAATGTATGCGCCATGTTTACTCGCGCGAATCGCTTCCCATCGGGTAGGGTTCACTGCATAACTAGGTCAGTGAGTAATCCTCAAAACTAAGATAAATCTTTGCAATACTTTACGGGATGCTGAACAGAGGAGAGTGGTGGTTAATCGATTTAGCTTGCTACTGCTGTCTGTTACGCCTAGAGTCGTACGGATGCATAAGCGGATACGCCTAAATGTAGGCTATCGGTGTGATGTGTAGCTTTTGCCTTATGTTTGTGGAGGGATCCAAAGGATCTACGCACACACATACATTCACATACTCACACGTATATACACAAACACACACACAACCTTTGCTCCACTAGACGTACCACGGAATGATCGATCATTATACGCGATGGAAGGAAATGAAACGACCCAAAGTTGAAATGCCTTCATGCTTGTGAAAGAATCCATTTCGGCTTCATCAAAACCTTCGATGAGGATACGTGCCCAGGGTTTTGTGTGCTGTCGGAAGGAGCTGGAAGAAGCAAGGAAACGCTTCTTAGCATTAGGTAGGAGCTGTTTTTTCTTACCCCCTTTTCGCCCAACGGTTATGGCCGGAACGGTTAAGACCGTCTAAATCAATTAATGGATGATTCGAATACACGCTCCATTCGGTTGGCATTCAGTTCATACGCCTTAAGGTCCAGCTATGTGGAACCCATCGAGATGACGAGCTTCCCAAGACAAAACGGGACTGACGTTAATGTGTACATGTGCCCCGGGTTTCGGAGCTCTATCAACACACAGCTAAGGATTGAAATGAAAATGATAGAATTAGATGCTTTTAGCGAGATGAAGGAAGGGCGGACAAGCATTTTTCGGTGAAGGGTGAAGGTGGGAAGGAAGGAGAGGAAGAGGGGAGGGGGGAGAGGGTGAGGGTAAGTGACCGAGAAGAGAGACAAGGACATGAGACGCAACCGTCACATGAATGGGCAGGAAAAGGGCACTAAACTCCAAGTATGCTTCGCCTTCGTGGCGATGATAATGGCACATTTGATTATGCACTCGTTCTGCACGATTCAGTTCCTCTTTCTCTCTCTCTATCTCTCTCTCTCTCTTTTTCTCGTAAGATGTAAGAAAAAAAAATGATTCACCACATTTTTCTCCCAATGTTGCCTCTTGATGACATACCTTCCGCTACAGCATGTCCAGCAGCTGGTGGTTTAAGGTTTTGCGGTGTGACTCCGAAATCGTCCGTCTTGAAAGGGCTACGAAGAGGAGAAGAGAAGTTTTACAACCAAACCGCAGCAACTTTTCAACCTAACGTATCCATCCTTGCCATCAGTATCTTATCAGTATATATAAACTCACATACATATACATACATCGGATACTTCACCTTAATTACGCTAGGATTAGTTAGCATTAGTGGACATATGTTAAACGTCAATTTAAGCTTTTCTTAAATTCTCTTCATAAGAGTAATAAAAATGCTTCCAAGCTCTCTTTCAAATGTCGTCATATGAATTAGGCACCTAAAGTTATGCAAAACAATTTCAAACAGTCCTTTTCACTTCATTTTCAGATAGTTCAACTGTGAGTATAAGCATACCTTTTCACAACGGTCGTTACTTCTAAAAAAGGAGAATGATAATTGCATAGCTTTGGGCGTTTTTAGCCAAGTAGTACATTCCACAGGAATTTACATAGAAAAGTACATTCAATAGAATTTAATACACTTATTCTATTATGCTGTATGCTTGCCCATATTTAGCTCACGGTGACAGAATTTACAATTTATATCGCGCAAGTACACAATGTGTAAAGTAATTTCGCCTGCTGGGGGCAAAAAACGCACATTTGCCTTGGGTGCCCATGCCCGTGGGGGGTTCGGTTAGTATTTGCCTGATTTTTCCCAGCATCTACTTGAAGCTGCACGTTAAAGCTTCGTGTTTCTCATACACTCACGCACACATCGGAAAGCGTGTTCCCGCGCATCACGAACAATCGATATCACGGTCGAGGTCGAGGGATGTATTTGCTATTCGATGCCACTCGACCATGGTAAAAGGCTCGCACTTTTGCCGAGCGGTGAAGTAATGTGAAGAAATGAAAAAGTAGCAACAATGGAGAGTGCTTCTGGGTAGATATGATGATACTGTTGGGTTGCATGGGAGAGAGTAGGGAGTGAGTGATCCTGTATAAAAGGAAAAAGGGAAATAAAAAATCTACACCCACCCGATGTTATCGGTATTCTTTCGATGGTAAAAAGTACGCATTCGCGCGGTATGCGAGATCGATTCCTGGGCTAATTTTTCGTGCAATGCTACAGCTTACGGATATTCCAGGTGTTTCGGTACAGCTCTTATTCAACCATGCGGTTGGCAGGTGCTTAAGGTTTGATCTTTGCACTCGCATAGGCACCGATGGGTGCCTTCACACAATGAAAAGAAGATAAACACCCGCAAATATCAATCATAAAAGTTCAAGCGCCTGAATGTAGGCACGCATGAAGCAATTTAGAGGAAAAAAGGCAAACCATTCAACGAACAAGATGCCAGGGCTTTGAGTTTTTTTTTTCGCAGCTCTGATTTTTGTTTTCCTACATTTTCTCATACGCTGCTATGCCCTTCTTTCCACCATGTCACGTTCTACACAGTTGAGTGATGCAAGGTGTACCGGCGTAAGCATAACTTTTAGCACAATAAAAAATAAATAAATAGAAATATAAATATTGTGCGCCATTGTGTATCGAAGCGTCGTCGTAGTGTTTCACGATAAATTATACCACGAAGCTAGAAGGATAGGTAAGCTCCGTCGTCCCTTATAGCCTACAGCCGACTGCTCGACACCAAATTAACGATGCAACTTTTTCTCCGTGATCCTTTTGTTTTACTTTTAAATCATCGGAACCGTCGGCGAAGGGCGATGGGCCCTTGTGCTGTTTTTATTGCAGTTTCCTTGCTCTTGCTTTGGTCGTTATAACCCCCAAGCCGGATGCTATTGTTGGCGATAATTAGAAAATGTTTATGCGTAATAGAAAAGCGCCGGTAGCTTAAACAAAAGGCGATCAAATAAATTAAAAAAATAAGCGAGAGGATACGAAAACAGGTAGACAACGGTATAATAGCATGAGGTTTTAAAGCACTTACCGAAAACAAAAAAAAGGGCCCTTTTTGCCTCACTGCTGCATAAGCAGCAATCGTTTGGGGATGACGGTAAGGTTTGGGGATGGTAGTTATCAGCGGCTAATTTTGTCACGTGGATTGCATACCTTTCGGGCGCAATGGATTTTATTTTTCGCTGATATATGTACATTTTACTGAAGCGCAGTATTCAATTTGCATTGTACAATTATTAAGCAGGTTTTTTGTTTGAGATACACAATTGATAATAACTGGCGCCCATGGTTAAGCAATCGGCATTACATTGAAGTAATATTTGGAACAGATGAAAAATCATACTTTTACTGTTTGAAAATAAAGCTAATGAACTGTGCTCTTAATTATTTATTGAATTAATGAGCTTCCATCCGACTAAAAGCAAATTCATCTTAACATGAACGCCCATCGGATTTTTGTAGATCTATCGAACATATAGCAACACAAAAAATCATAACTGTTTATTGATATACAAATAAATTGTTTAAAATTATGTTTCGTCATGCTAGTAAATTGAGCTGCTTCTTGTCAAGATCTTTAGGCTAAAGAGAAGCAGTATCTAAACCTGTCACAGCCTGTTGGCTTCATCCGTTTGAAGGTTATCAAATATAACGACTAGATCCAGCACAGTTACAAGCCTTAAGACGGTTCCATTTACGGGTTAAGCGATTGTTTCCAACCCGTCTTACATTCCAACAATCCAAATCATCCGAAAGGAATGAAGGGTCACCCTGTAACCCGTGGCAGTCGCGTCAGTATGGATGTGTCCTTGAAGAACAGGTTTCCTGATACCGTTCGGTGCACACCCGCAGGCTCATTGGCCCCGGCCAGCGATGCAGCCCAGGCGTATAAATGAAGGGGGAATGGGAAATAAACGCTGCCCAAAACACCGCACAGCAATAACACGCGAAACAAAACACTTTCGATTGGTGTTTTATAGCGGTCACCTTATTATAATCTCCCTCATCGTTCCATAATGTATCCGGCCGCAATGGTATACGCTTTGTTTCAGTACGTAAGCACGCTTGGTATAAGTTATCTGTTTATTTCGTTTCTGTATTTTGACTGCTGTCGCTACCACTGTCACTTTGTCACGGTTCGATTCAGTCACTCATATTTTGACCACCGGCCTAAAATCCAGTTTAGGCGTCCATCTCCCGCTTCTCGTTACATGATTTCCTCCCGACAAGGGGTATCTTTCTCGGGGGCGCTTTCGCAAGGCCTTCATGACATTTATTCGCGTTATACATGCTCCCGATGGGCCGCCATGTGGGTTTCCCCATGGAGGATGTGCGGGTTATGACATTTCTGTCCGCAAGCTCGTGTGGATGCCCGGTTTGATACGCGAATCATTAGTGAGTGCTGTTTTTAGGCCTTTTTTTCAGCTTTTGAATAGAGGAAAGGTTGTAAAGTCCCATAAAGAGATTGTTTATGGGCTTAATGTCTGTTTATTGGGGCATTTGATGAGTGAGACAGAGATGTTGGGTGAGGCAAAAGCGAAATAAATTCCCTGATAGCGTTGACATTTCCATTGGTTGATGAGATTTGTACGGTTCAGATGATTGGATTCCGCTCACAGAGTTTCCCTGTTAGACATCATTTGCTACGTTGTCGTTGATTCGCTGTGAAGAATTCGAAATAGTGACGACATTGTGCTGCGACTTCCATGCAAGCCACACTTCCCTAGAGCGAGTTGGGTTTGTCTTGGTGCGTGTTGGACACTTGGTGAGTGGCTTAACAAGCAAGCAAGGAAGTATCTCCGAGAAACTGGATCGCTGCCAGTTATGTTATGTCGCAGCAAATTCTACGGAGCCGCAATATCTCCTAGACCAAGTTGCTGCGGAGGAGCATCAGGTCCCGACCGTTACAGTCGCATTGTGGAACCGGTTCCATGTTGCCCACCCCTGGCACGACCTTGCCCGAAGATAGTTTCAAGCTACCCCTGCTGTACCTTTCATTGAGCGGAGTGGTCTCTGCGTCGAATGGAATTTGTGACCCAACACAAACGCTCGGGCGTAAGGAGGTGAAAAGGAAGCAGTTTATGCAAACGGAGTGTGAAAGAATGAAAACTGCTTCAACGTATGGGAGGGAGCCTGCTCTTAGACCTATGAACGTATCACTTCCCGTACTATACGGTCGAAGGGGCAAAGGGTAATTTCGATTGGAGTACGAAGTGTGGAGGTTCCAACGAGAACTGCTGTTGCGGAGTTCTTGTTGTTGATCGATAGAATTAATAAGGAAACGTTTACACACATATCTGGAAGCCGTAGCTAATCAGATGCTGTGGTGGTTTCCGTTTTTCTTCAAACTTCCTTAAGCTCGTAGCAGTTCTTGGTGCGAGAAAACGATCTAATGTCTTCGGTTACCAAGAAGAATTTTATAAGCAACTTTGTGGTTCTACGGCTATACTGAGAATCTGGAAGATAAAGTAGATAACATTATACAACGCAGCAAACATAACTCCAGTGTAAACTACGCTTCTTGAACATGTATTACTTTGTACACATTCATATCTCCCCCACTATATCTAATTAATTTCATATCAAAAGTTTGACATTTAATAGTTGCACAGTTGGCAATCGCTGCTTCATAAAATGGTATCGTAAAAAAATATAATGGCACTATCGGTTATTTCACCCACAGATTTGCCATTCCTGCCGGACACCATGTTTCACATGCCGCTTTATAGCAACGGCATACAGTGCACCAGCATTGAACACCACCCCATAAAATATAGATTTCGCCTGTACGCTCGTGGTCCAATATACTTCCATCGGGCAAAAATACGTCAACCCTGACGGAACGCATACCAATGATGGCGCATTGTGTAGGGAGGAGAGGAAGGGGGAGGTGTCTTCCGGGGCATACCGATCATTAAATGCTTAATGACGGTCTGCATTTATGACTTCATTTATGATGCTTTGCAGGCTTTCGATAGGTTATGGTGGTGTGCGCTTATGCGATCACATCGGTGCAATTCAATCGATGCAGCGTTCAAATTCGTCCAAAGAATAGTTCTTGATGCAAACTGTACGAAAGAAATGGAGCACAAAGCATGTGAAGTACTCAAGTACTTTTGGGTATGGTTTCGGTTCGGATCGAATACAGCAAAAGGGAAGTAATAAATGGTAGATTTACTGCACAGCTTTATGGGGATATCAATTGAAGATTGATGTTCGTTGGAGGTTGAAATTGGAAAATAATTGAAGGGAAGCGCTAGATATGTAAAGTTTCGCGTATTCATTGTAAGCATGCGAATTCGCGTTCGATTGCCCTCAAGCTGTCCAAACTGAAGCTCAGATTTGGATATCAAGATAGAGCACAGATCATCACACTCAAATCCCCAATTAACCTTCACCTGTCACTGTCCCAGGTATGAGACACCACTATCAGACACAAAGAAAGGGCGTCCAAAAAAGAAGAAACCGGTTATAATTTTGGTTGCTCCGTATTTTACACCTTTGCTCCAATCGCACTGAGCTTCTCCTGCGGTTTCGGAGCGCAAGGTGAGCTACATTCACATTCCGGACAGAGATCCGTCATGGTAACAGGTTGCATAGGTGTGTCAAGCGCGCGCGCGCGGGAAAACGAGCTCCGCACTATAAACGCATTTCACTGCTTTGTGCCATTGGTTTTGTTGTTTCTGCGGGGCGTTTTTTTGTCATCGCACTCGCTGATGAATGAAAGTGTGCACGTTAGAGCCGATCCATAAAGCTGGACGGGTTTGCGTGTAGACGACGGGGGGTGTTTGTTTGTTATTTTGGACTAATTTTCCATTCCGGTATCGTTATTTATCCAACATTTCACGGTTTGCCTTTCGCTGTAATGCGTGGTTCGCCCTGTGATTGCTGCAGTTTTGTTGCAGTCCTGCTCGTTTGTGTCCGCTGCACTGCACACGTAACTCTGCAAGACCGACGAAATGGCACGTTTGCTCCATTTTCTGACCGATCGGACACATGGTGGACGGCCTTGCGCTGTTTTTCTTTCTGTTTTAGTTGCAGTTGTTTTCAAACACATTGAGAGTGTTGGAATGGATGTGGAATAGTACCAGTAGTAGTATTAGTGGGAGTAGCAAACTCTTAACCAATCCTACAGGGAACTGCATTCCATTTTTGATTTCGTGTTGATTTTGTCGATAGGCAGCCGAGTTGAGTTGTTTCATTTCGCATCGATACATCGAGCTACAGATGGTGGACTGCTCCAAACGTACGTCAGCAGACTTCCCTGTTGCTGCCAAGAACTCTGGAGGGTGGGTCGTGGAATGCGCTGTGATGAAAGTGGCAGCGATAATTAATCGAATCGGTTCAGGAAAGGCACCGGCACTCCGACCAGCCAATTAACGCGACCTAAGCTGAGTTCCATCTTCTGAGATGGACAGGTTTTTTGCGTTGCACGTGGAGGGGAGGGTTGAGCTAGAACAACGCTGTTAGTATCCTTGAGGGGCTTTAAGTGCCGAGACCTACCCGTGCATATGAAAACCGTTCGGCCTTGAGATGCGTGATTGGTATTGCGCAAGTATTGTGCCCACTTGCAACATGGTGCCTTATTTTAGCTTAAGCTCGCTTCAAGCGCCAGGTTCCAGGACAACGCACAAACGTGACCACTATTATTGCGTAATCTAAGACCTGTACGAATTGGTATCTAGGCTTTCTACGTGTAGGTGTACCCCGCACGCTACCTGCAGGACTTCAGTGGAACGTACCAAACATGCATTCCGAATGTCTCGAAGTAGATGAAATCAATTGTGGCAATACCTTTAGCATTTCCCAGTGCTTGGAGGTACGCAGCGCTGAAAAAGTTGATGCGATCTATAACCAACTATAACCACTTTTTCCAACTCTGGACATTGAAAACAGCGACAGTTGTGTCCATATTTTGTGCTCCACTCTGGAGGCCAAATCCAAGCAAGCGGGTGGTGTGCATGGTTCTTGGGTAGGAGAACCCCACTGGAAAGCGCCAAAACTGCGAAACGGTGAAAACTAAATGCGGCAATACTGGATCACTTATGTAAGTGAATTCCATTTCAACCAGCCAGGTGGGTGCAATTTCTGAAACAGGGATTTCACTCGTGTGTTCAATTCCTGGTAATGAGAAGGCAATGGCCGGCTTGCAAACACGTCCAAGCGAACATGCCCGAGATGTATCCGTTAGAATTAGTCTGGAATAAGGTGGGGTATACCCGATGACGTTGGCTATTTCAATTTTTTACCAAACTTTTTTTTTGCTCCGGTCTTCAGCCCCCCCCTATAGTCGATCGAATATCGCTAGGTTTCTTTAACCGTTCGTCTCATAACTCCATTTATCGAACCAATTTACTCCCCGTGTGCACACATACCGCGTCAGATAATTTCGTTCGATTGCGGAACGTGTCTTTTAATAAAAAAAAAACGCTGGAAAGTGCTCAATGTACATACACTGCATACATGATTGCTGTTTCGGACTAAAACTAGAATTGCTATACCAGGGGGTGACCGGTTGGTAGTGACCATATGCTTCAGGAAACCACCGTGCACCTTCATTATGCATCGGACAGAGTTTGGTACGATATTTGGAAATAGAGCATGAAGACGCGACGGTTTGCTTGTGATGTTGTTTTCCGTCGACACTAGTGTTTGGGTCGTTTAGTTTAGATTGAATAATTTTTGGTCAAGGAAGGTTGTGGAGAAATAAAGAAGATTGGGCAAGAAGAAATGGACTTGGGTTGATGAGATGACGGGTATGTTACGGATTGAGGAATAATTTTCTGTAAAAAAATAATTACATGGTCTTTTTTTTTTATTCATTAAGAACGGCCAGGCCGTATTGCATAATTACATGGTCTAAAACGTTGTGTTTTTGGCGATTTCGCAAAGTGTCTTTTTTATGCCTCCCATCTTCAAGTGATCACCTCTACATGGAAAATGTAATGATGCAATAAAACACGAGAAGAAATGCACTAAAAAGGGATATAGTAAAGCACTTACTAATGACTCAATCATATCTATTAAAAAAAAACACGATACTGTCACGCATCATCCATTTCAATCCAGGGCCCTGGTTTGTGGCTTTCTACCCTTAACGTTTGTCATATCAATCAGTTCGATTAGGTAACGTAACGATAGTACGGTAGCAATTATAAAACCAAAAGTAATGAAGTGTGACTCTACATTTGCGGTGATGGTATTTATTTACCATGAGGAGTAGGGGTGATATTTTCGATCGTGCCAGGTAACTCGTGGTGAGCACCCCGATGCGTTGGTGACGCGCGTGATAGCATCTGCATTCCCAATTGGCTCCCAAACGAGGACAGGAACTCGCCCCCGAAACGGTTCGGGATCACGCCGGGGCACGGTACCGGTACGGTGCCTGGAAAGTGTCTACATCCGGAGCACGTTGTTTGATAATCATCATCAGCATATCTCACACGGTGCAGTCACGTTTGTAGCCCGAGTAGCGGGAAATTAAATATGCAGAGGCTTTCTGCCTTTGTGCTTTGGGGACGATGGGACGTAACCCTGGCGCATTTGTTCCGGGGGTGAGTAATGTCTTTCGCAATGGAGCGCATGTTAGCTATTGTTAAAATTTTAACACTTTCGCACCAGTTCGGAAGTGTGCAGGTAGATGAGAGTGCTTGTGTATACATCTGCCCGCTCCTCGCAATTGGCATTGTTCCAGGTGGGTAAACTAGCGCCTTCTACCAGGTACTTTGAGGATTTATTACGCAGCACTATAAAAAAGGAAGCTCCGCGTGCACTTGAGGACACTTTAGCCATACTCTCGGGCACACCTGATCCGGTAGATGATTGTGAACATTGGTGACTTGTAGTGATGGGGAATCCAACATCCGGAAGAGAATCTTTCTGTCGTCGAAACTGTAGATTTGACTCAAAAATAAAAAATAAAACCTCTGGAGTTCCTGTGCTCTGGATTACTCCCGATTTGATTCTAGATTAGACTTTAAATTCTACTCCGATCCCTAATGCAGTGTTGACTCTAGTGTGAAGTCCAGAGTTGACTCCGGATTTTAAGTGGCTAGAGGATTTTTTGTAGAATTTTTTTTTTATTTTTAACTACACGGTGGACAATATTTATTTTATTGATCTCTTAATACGTACAGTCTAGCTCTTGAAGTTCCCCTTTTGTTTTTATTTCTTTCTTGGGATTTCTCATTCTCCGGTCAATAAGTGCTTGGAGTTACTCCGGAGTCAACTCCGAAGCTCGTTCAATTTAACTTGGAGATACAAAAAATTACCCATCACTACTGGCTTGATGGTGGTGGTTCACTACACTAGAAATTGTGTGACAGCAACACACAAAACACATAAAAAGGGTGGGAAAATATGGCCAGCAATAAATTTTCATTAAACAAAAACAGAACTGCACCGGTCCTTTATTTCTGGAATGCATTTCTTCATCTTTTTTTGTTTGCAGGGAGTTACTTTTTTCGCTCTCCTGCTTTGTTTTTATCTGTTTCACAGCTGCACGGGCTAAAGCTATTCGGTGTGTCATTTTCGGATGCACAGGTTTCGAGTGTTTTGTACAACCGGGGCTGTAAATTTATTCATGAAAATGCCACCAATTGTCTGACAACTGGAATGCGAGAAGGTTCCCCGAGGTAAGGATGCAGGTGTCACCGCAACTGCTGCTCAATTTGCAGGACTTTCCACTGTACTCGATGTTTTTGTTTGTTGGTGGGCTACTTCGTTTCAGTAAAATGTTGCTCCTTTATTTGTCTGTTGTTTCGTTTCGTTTTCTGTTGCTCTTGCTGTTATTTGTCAGTCTATATATTGTTGACAATATTTTTACGCCAATCCACATTTCCGGTGGTCCGAATAGCCTGCGATCGGAATCATGTTTATCGTTCACGTCCTAGGATGGGCATCCAGATGAGGCAGGGCGGATGTATGCCATGTCACCGCTTCTTCATGCGCGCGAATTCGACATGTCTGAGCCAAAAACAAAACGAGCAAGTCTGCTGCTTCCTTTAATACTTATTGAGCGAGATTACGAGAGTACAAAAAAAATATAAATAGCGCCACGTAATCCTTCCACCCGGAGCCGCTGCTGTTTGACTTTTAGGTTTTTTTTTTATTGTTGGTGTGTTTTCCGTACCAAACGGACTAGCATCACAACGGGTCACAACAACTTTATATTCTACGCTCGTCCACGCTGTCGACCAACGACTGAATGATGTACGCGGTAATGGGGCTTCCGTTCTTCACATCCTTAACCGAGTAAAGCTCAGTTCTTGTTGTCATCGGCAATAGAAAGAGTAAGGTGCCGTTAGAAAGTATTTTCGGGTGTGTGTGAGTGCACCAGGAAATAGACATGAAGCTTTGAGCCCCAAAATGTCCTAATGTCCTGATGTCCTCCTGTCAGGCTAGACACAAGGTTCTTTGCTAGATTTCAACGGCGTTCGGCAGATCCAACGACTGATGGTTTTCAACTGGATACCACACTCTAGATAAGACTTTATCGTAGGAAGGACCGCGGAGGGTGAAGGAGGATATAGTGAAGAACGCCAAAGGAGCTGTCGAAATCCTGTCGAGTTATTTCGTGCGCTACTGAATGCTTTTTTGATGATCAGCACTCGTTTCAGAACGAATGTCCAGGGCAGTGGAACGAGTTTTTGGGATGTGCTTTAAAGTCAAGACCGAAATCGTACGGGAGTTCTCCGAATCGCGTTGACCTCAACCACGTGGTCTAGTGGCAGTCGGTCTGTGTGCTCCGAGTGCTGGAGTGTAGTTTGCAATTTGTTTAACAGCCTTGCCTGATGGTAGCAGCAAAGAGCAGCTGGAAACGATGGTGGTAAATTCTTCCTTGCGTAGGTGGTGATGGTTGGAATGAGAGGTTAGGTAGAAGTGGATGTCCAGATGCAAGTTAGCGAACATGGCAAGTAATACCGACCGACATCATGCATAGAATTTGAATAATATGCATTGAAAATGGCGGAACAATGGTGATGTAGATGCTGTGTGCAAATGGAATGCTTGTCTTTGCTCCTCTCACTACTCTCACTGCACTCTGCCTATAGCAACTAAACCTTTGACCGGGAGGACAATAGGTGAACCGACCTACATGTGTGCTGTCCGCACCCATTCTCCGCATATTTCTCGGGCTACCGTTTAAACCCGATCCCGAATTCGATGCTGCACATAGTAGGCCATCTGGTGTTATTATCTAGTGCGTCCCGGGTGCAAAGTACTTGCCGCCGGTAGCTTAAACGGGTCAATAGACGTAAGGGTTGCAATATACCCAGAACAGGCCAAGAAGACTTTGGGTCAGCTACGGGAACCAACACCGAACCGGAAGGAAATAGCGTCGACGACGGGCTTTATCGGATTTCCGGGCGAATGAACTTTCAGCATTCCCAGAATTCGATACTATCAGATAAAAGGTCCAATTTCCTATTTTTTGCAACAAATTTACTTCTTGTTCCAGATCTTCTCAGAACCTTTACTACCTTTGGTTACTCATGAATGGAAGAGGTGGGACGAGGTGCGTATGTGCGGGCAGACAAAGTTACGGTTCGTAGCTGCGGTCCTTTTTGCCGATTGCGGTCCAGCTGAAACAAGCAAAGCACGGTAGCTTCACTAATTAAGAAAGAGGCGAGAGTTAACTTTCAAAGGATCTTCTACAAATTTCGTAGTAGTAAGTGTTGGAAGGGATCGGGTGATGGAGGTTTTGAAGAGGTGTAGAACGAAACTTTGTCTCCAGCCAAGCAGAACGGGTGGGAAAAAGGGATTATGTGTTTTTTCTTCTTCTTTACTTTGACGCATAATCAGAAAGTCAAATGTAGTCGAATGAGTCTACCAAACACACGCGGAGTTACTTAAAGAAAATTGTGCCGAGTAATGGAGGGCTTTGAGCACAACTTTTCCTTCCAATCGTAACCAGCACTGTAGTTGTCTTTATAATAAAAGCTTTGATTGTCAGGTTGGGTGTGGGTGTTGGGGTTTTGTTTTTGGGTTGGACATATTTTTTACCAGTGATCGCAGAGTCTAAAGCTTTCGCGTCAGTTTCTGTCTTCATTCAATGTCATTCAACCGGAGTACATTGCGGAGATTCAGAATGAAGATTGACAGATTTAAGGTATTGTCCTGATAGCTGAAATATGTCACGGTATTGTTACAGCTGTATTGCATCCCGCAAATCCTCAATTCTCCACACATACCGTGAACATCTGCGCTTGGACAGTAGTTGCAGAAATTTTACGCCATCAGACGACACGACGCCGCACGATAACGCGGACGCATACACATATGAAGCTGTGATTGTCACGCGAAAAACCAAAACCCACACGCAACAGCCGACCATTCCCCTGTGCGAGTGTCGCACGGACGATACTGCTTACTCTGGGCGTTGGTTGAGTTTTTATGACCTCGACGCTGGTCATAGGCACCGGCCAGGCAGGCAAACAACCATCCATGTTGACAATTGCTTTTGCAAGCCGTTTTCCGTGATCCTACACAACCGTCGCAACCGATTGGTAACCAAAATGGTAACACGCGAGTGGGGCTTGCGCTTTTGATTATGCATCGGTGTTTAGCTTTGTGCCGGTAGCCTAACCAGCTTGCCGTGTTGTGGCAGGAACTAACCAGCCATTAAGCTGCATACGATTGCGGAACGGCAACGTTCACATCCCACACAGAAACCAGAAACAGCATAACCGTCGCCGGACGGACGATGCGGTGGTTGGTGCGGTTGGAAGCGGACGAAGTAATCGCAGGGCGTGTAGGGTGTGGTCAGGTTCTAAGGTAGCTTACAACGCGGGTACCTTCGTTCTAGACTTCGTGCTCCAGCAGTGCCCGGAGTATTGAATTATTTTAGAACGTTCTAGGATTTCAACTGTTGCAAATTTCCCTTCTAAAGTGCACAAAACCTCCGGAATGCAGCCTCAATCACACTGGTGACTGTGTCGGCGCTATACGCGACTCAGCGGCTTTAGCGGAAATGGAATGCCACTCTCGGTCGGGGTTGAAGTAGGGCAGCGCACAATAAGAGTCATTTCGTTTGCTAACCGCTAGAATGAATGAATCGATCGGTTAATGTGCACACGTTGTATCGCATCCTTGTGGCGGACCTTCAACCAACTACGGACAGCCTGATGCGGAGTGCTGATTATAGTCTTCACCGATGCCTTCAAGTGTACGGTTTCATTGGCGAAAGCATGCTGTACAAATGGTACTTTATAATCATCAATCAAAATCGTTTGTGAATCCAACACGACTGTACAATACGCTTGCGCTGGATATCTTTATTCTCTCAGACATTTCATACTGACACACTGTTGGTGGTAAAGAAGTTTGACAGCTACTCAGCCGAAGTCTTCTGTCGTGCGGGGTCAGATATGTGTGGTTTTGTAATTCTATCACCTAGATTTTAATATTGCAAATCTAGCACGATAATACACACTGCTGCTAAAGCTCATTAGTGCTTCAGATGCCATCACCCAAACCAATGCCAACCGTTGACAGGGGCTTCATGAGGTACGTGCAGTTAATCGTGTCTCGTCATGGATGATTTGAGTGAGCGCTGCACCTGCCGTGCGGTGGAAGCAGTTAGCCAAAGAAGGCACGAAATCGATCAGATTATTTGTTTCTTGGGGTGCACTCAGGCGTGTGCTAGACTCACTTAAGGTGGTTCAAACCACTCCGGTACGAGTTTTGCCGAAAAAACCTTTACTGCTCCAGTAATTTTCAACGCCACCGACGTTCGTGGAGCTGCACGGTTACTTCCGTCTACGGTCGATAGGAGCGGCTCGATCGTACGAGCAGGACACACAGACGTAACGTAACGGCATCGGTATCAGGCGCCTGCTGCGTGCAAGAGGAGAAAGAAAAAAGGTAGCTTAAGGTGTAGTGCAATGGTGGATGGTGGGTTTGCAAGATGGTGTCCGTACCCTTGCTGGGGTTGTGGTGTGTGAGAGCAAGACGAGCTATCGTGCTAGCGCGATCCCTTCTTTTTCATACTACCGATGGAGCAATCCCCACGCACGCCGGTAAGCTCCAATGCGTTGGGCGAAAAGAGGGCAGCTGTATGAAGTTGTATGAAACAGGTGTAGTGCAACCGGGCGGGAGCACTGTCTATATATAAGCGCACGCTTCGCATTTGCGTACGATCTGTTTACAAACAAACACTGCCAGCGGTTGCGATCGATCACCGCGCCTCCATATATATAGGGATCAGTCCAATTTTGGAGCTTGAGTTTGGTCGACTTGTACAGTACAGTGCTCGGTGCAGGTACGAGACTTTAGATCCCTTTTAACTGCTGCCTGATCAGTATCAAGTTCTTAGTGTGTGGTTTGTGCATAATGCGTGCATGTGTGTCTGTGTGTGTGTTTGTGTATATGTGACTGTGTAGAGTGTAGTATCGATCCGCATATAGCAAGGTATCTGATCCTTTTTTTTTTCATTCTTCTTTTGCGGTTGTGTGACCTTGTGAACTGTAAAACCATCACGGTAGGTCATCGACGCAGCAACCAACAGCAAGCCCAACGGTTATAGCAGCAAGTGGAAGAACCGGCATAAACGTCCAGCAAACAGCACAGACAGTCAAACTCGCTACCAGCCAAGCGCAGCTCAAGCGGAGGGTCCCCGAAAAGAAAAGAACGCTTCCTTCCTTCATAGTGTTCCGCATCCACAAGACAATCAACCAAAAATGAAGTCTCTGGTAAGTGCAGTGAGGAGTGTTTGCTACAGGTCTGACTCCCATCTCCATAACCGGGGGAGCTGGTAATACCGTTTTGTGTCGCAACTACCGCAAGTTAAGATATTAATGAAGAAAACAGAAAAGAAAAAAATACTGGAACCGGATTGAATTCTTGATGTTTTCAGTCAGTAAAGCAATCAGGGAATCGCAATTCCCGACTATTTTTCTTGGAGTACAAAGTTCCTAGCGGTGGACAGACAACTCATTATCGTTCAGCACGGTGAATGGTCAGCTTTTACTGAGGTCGTTATCGGTGCCCGGTTCAGGAAAGATAACTTTACCACTGTTTGCCCAAAGTGAACATACTCCCCACACCTGCTCTACCCGGCCATTAGAATAACTTCAACTTTCTGCATTACGCACAGACGAGGACGAATATGGACATCCTAACTGTAGTTCTGCTTTAAGTAGAGAAATGGAGTAAAAAAAGCAGCACGGTGCCGAGAGTCTAGTCATCCGGGTGCGGTCGAGATGCCGTTGACGTTGGCCGCCAGATTCTTGGTTTGCTAATGACATTTTGATGCACACTAGCACCGAAAGGAAAAAGAAACAGAACATGATATGGGAAGTGCAAAAAATAAACACAGTGAAAATGAATCATCATTCGCAAGATGGCGACGGGAGGCAATTAACTTTAGTTCTAGCAAAAGTAACTTGGACAACGTTGTGCATGGTTGGGCATACATACGTGGCAAAGCTAGCTAAACCATGATACTTCTTATCTATACCTCACATTACGCACCGTACATGATTAAAGAAATCAGAATCCATTATCAAAAACCGAAACCAAATCTCGGCAGAACTTCAACGCTCTTTTGGTATTTGTTATCATCGCACACCTCAAACCAACCATACCACTAGTGCTATCAATTCGCTTTCGGCTCACTTTTCACCGCCATCGACGCGTAATTATCCGGGCAGATGGGTAACACCGTACGCCACCTTTTTGGAGGGTGGTGGTGCTGGTGACGCGGCCATGATTTATAGACAATCTGTCGCGGTGTACCGCGAACGGAGGAGGTGCTCATAATTTATTTATTTATTCATTAGCTGGCTAAAGGCGCACAGGCAATACCGGGGCTCGGTCGACACCTAGTTGGCAGTTGGCAAAACAAGGAAGTGCCCCATTTATATGTGGCCCATGTGTGTGAGGGCATGCGCGCTGACAAGATGTATTATACATCCTTATGGGCTTTTATTCAATGTGTCTGTTTTTTTTTGTTATATTTTATTGCACAACTCATTTAGCCTGCCAGTCCGGTGTATGCAGCGTTGATGAAATGGGGGGGGGGGGGAATATGTACGGAGTTTGGAAGGAAAGCAGGGAAGGGCGGTCGGGAAGGGTCTCGTGCTCAAAGTTCTGTCGAAAAATCGTCCATCCGCTGCCCATTAGTGAATTCGATCAAGCGAGGCATCTATCTCAACGTTGCCCATTTGGGTGTCGTTGGAAGGGCGGCCCCAAATGTTACGGCCCAACGCTTGCCTATGCAAGCCAATGGTTGGGCAAAGGAGAAAGCAAAACTG
The DNA here is from genome assembly GCA_000473375.1 of Anopheles culicifacies. NCBI lineage: Eukaryota > Metazoa > Arthropoda > Insecta > Diptera > Culicidae > Anopheles > Anopheles culicifacies. The sequence goes on from KI422477.1 coordinate 154,999, forward strand.
ATGATGAGGAAAATCAAATGTTGCGAGCAGCATGTGCTCCCTCTTGTGTGCAAAGATGGTAAGCAATAGTAAGCTGTTGAAATTTTGCTCACCAAGTTTATGAATTCAACTTCGGCGAGTGTCTGACTTTTTAGCAAGCTCTAAGTTGTTCATAAACCAGCAGAATTTTGTGAGCAATGTTGGGTATGGGGTAAAAAGGTCAGTCTTAAAGTAAGAAAAAAAAACCATAACAATAGGAAGGTAATCCAATGATCCATGGTAGATGAAGCCCCCCAGTAAAGGCGTATCCACGTGGAAGCTTCCACTTCCTAGGAGTTTATGGTTGCCTCTACGAAAATCATTAGGACCGTAAATCGACAAAATTTTAGCACGTTTAAGCTATTATGCCATCTTACTTTATGTCTCCACGAACCTTAAAACTCTCAGCCAAATGTCGTTAGAGACTTCTGAGAAGGTATGCGAAAAAAAAA